>JABFAK010000002.1:0-57502 GCA_013266265.1 Fusarium sp. NRRL 66182 | reverse complement strand
CCTCTCTCTTTCTCGGAAGTTCGATTCTAAATCAAGGCTTAATGAACCGTTTTCTACGAAGTGGCGGAGCAAAATATGCGTCGGGTCTTTTGCCTTCAGTGCGGCAAGCTCCAACAGCTTGCCCTTGCCTGGCGCTCAACTGTTATTCACCAAAAGGTGCAGCGAAAACATTTCGTTGGTAAGACATACCTTCTTCACCAGCTTTATAGCTCGTAGGTTCTGTTGCCAATAGAGTGCTGGATCATAGCCATGTTTCTTTATTTATACTACTGACCTTAGGTCGCTACTCCATTGTCTGGCCGATCAGTCCCAGAGTCCTGTCGACCTGTCAAGCGACCGAGACTACGCCGAGTCTGAGACATGGAGCATGAAACATTGGTATGTAGGGGGTATTTTAGAAGACAGGGTACCTCGCAGTTACGAATAACGACTTGCGAACACAACTTCCTTGGAGGCGGACAATCTTCAGCAATGGAGGTCGTTCAAGTGGTCATTGATCTTTTAGAAGCGAAAGCAGCGCTTCAATTCCCGAACGTCATTATACACTTTGATCCAACAATTCTCCGCTCCTTGAGGTGTTTGGCAGCATTCCCGATTGGAGAAACAGCACACACCACAGGGACGCACTGCCTCTCAGCCCGACCGAATGTACAGGATGGAGGGGAAGACGCTGACGCCCAAAGTGACCTCAGTCCAAGCGCATAAACAAGAGCGAATAGCTTTAAAGGCATCAAGGCTCTGTCGATTGCCATTTGATACCTTGCAGCTCGTGGAGCCTGCTCCGAGCCACAGGGGCATGGCGGAAGTAGCTTCTTCGTACTCCAAATGTATATATATATATATAATCATTCCCACTTTGATTTGTCCAGAAGCGAGCGGCTATCATGTCGAGCCGCGCTCTAGCCAACCTGCATGAGGAACGAAGAAGATTGATGCTTTATACGACAATAAATATCATACATACTGCTCTACCTAACCCAAAAAATCCACTTTTTACTACTTGACATAGTGAACTAGTTGAGTTAATGATCTGGGCTTCTCAATTGCTATAACCTTTGCTCAGATGATAACTAATGATATAGCTATGCCATGGTCATAGTAGCTTATCCATAGAGTTCACATTTACTAACAAGTTTAAAACTTGTTGACCCTGGAGGCCCAGAACTCGATCTATGCAGATGTTATCAAGTGCCTGCTAAATAAACAGCAAGTCAAAGGTAGCTTACGCACACAAATTCTCATAGCTGAGCCACAGACCAACAGAACACGGGTGGGACGTATGTAGAGCTAGATACTGCTTGAAGCGGAAGTTTGCTCGTCATTGGCATCGGCTGATCGCTTTACTTGAGAAGTTCTCTCCTTTGGCTGGGGTGGAGGATGGGGTATGGCAAGCTCCTACTTGCTGAGTTTAGGTGGACTCAATTGAATAGGCTAATGGAGCACTGAATTGCAAAGGGATAGACTTTTGATGGATTCGTTGAATATGAGGTTAATGGTACGGAATCGATTGGGGAAGAAGGACAACTGAGTGCCTTTATAGTCTAATATCACCAAGGCTTGATATCATCCAGCTCTGACCCTCATTTCAATTGCAAGTTGGTAGTGTCGTTTTCGCCCCTCAGAAACTACATAATTATATGAGAAGAAAAAAATTAGCAATCATAAATAACCAGAGTTGCAGTTGAAAGGCGACAAGGTCAATCTCCAGTTTAGCGGCACTTTGCTACGGATGAGGTGAGAGAAGAGAAACCCACCAGCCGCGCAAAAAGAACGCTATGCGAGAAGGTTCCGATCTCTTCTCGTCATTATCCATGGCTTGCATGCGTTATACCCAGTTATGCAAGACGTCTGCGAGGATATTTGCTAGGATAATGCGCAGACGAGACCCAGACAAGTGCTCTGTGAGTGTAACGGGGATAGTCCAAAACAATTCAGCCTCATAATTTGAATGGCGGTACTCAGTGTCAATACCGATTCGATGACCATTTGCAAGATTAAGCTGTTTCGGACAGGCCAGTGAGCCCCATATGTAAGGATTGATCTGAAACCACAGGATCAGCCGCCGTTCTTCTTGTCAAGCACCATGGCCTCTCAGGTCATCTCTCCGTGAGCCATGGCTAATGACAAGGGGTTGGTATTCTTGTATCCCTTTCGGGCACTTCCTCATACAGACAGATATTTCTTGTCTCTCATCTCACACGCAAGCCCAAATATCTGACGTTTGGTGCATGTACATGCCCCCGCTTGTTCTCTCACATCAGTCAAGTCGTAGCTCACAGAAACATGCCGAACCCCTAGACAATATAATCACGTCCACAAACCGGGGAAGTGGCTGTCGAGAAGAATCAGCGTGCCCCAGGGCCAGAGTTTCCTTCCTATACTAGGGTTGTAGCGGAGGGGTTGGTGTTAGAGCTGACGTTTCTTGTTGAGAGCTAACCAGCCTGAACCAGTACGGCATAGAACGGGCAGCCTGACTCCCTGGCTCCTGGGTTAGGCCGCGTTAGCGTCCCATTGACGCAAGCAGAATATGCAGCATACTCGCTATCTCGCACAGTCCCATGCATGATTCCTAAATTCAGTTTCTGCCTTCCGTCCAATCTCGTTCTTTCCCTTCCTCCTCCTCAGACTCTCGCCATTCCTCAGGAGTTGTGTGGAAAACAGTAGCAATAGTGGTGAAAGCCGCCCAAATCTCGCCGCACAATGCTAGATGCAAGACCTGAGTGCCTAAGAAGTTGATGGCAAAAGTAAGATTTAGCTGGCTAAAAAAGTTGCTTCCGCAAATGCCATTGGTTGGGACGCCGATTTTCCGAAGCAGAGAGTGTGCTATTAAGCGAAGAGCCGTCGCCTCCCACGGCACCGCCACCAGCCTTAATACGGCATCGGTAAATATATGCGAAGCTATGAGCGGAGGTAGTTGTGTTAGCATTGTGTCACAGTACGCGGTTGCGGGAACGAGCGCTCCCCTTGCATCGACACTTGGTCTCAGTTCCGCGCTCCAGAGCCCTGGAGGGGCTTCGCTTGACTCAGCAGTAGCCTCGACGTCAAAACTGATCAGGGTCGCACTGACACCTTCGTTATCCTCTTCATCGCTCGCATAATCGTCTCCTCGTGCAGAAAAGGTACTCGGTCGACGAACAGCTTCTACGGGACCAGTATCGTTGGGCACTTGTCCGGCTACAGGTCTTATAGGTGAAACATTATCGCTGACGCTGCGACTGCGTTGATGTTCCGACCTTTCATGGGGCCTATCTGCTGGGATCCAACTCGTAGTCACCCCTGGAGAGGAGCCTGTGTTGGGCAGCCTCCTGAATATTCTGGCCCATATCTTGGGTCTCCAGCCGCGGATCAATCTCTGGGTCATTACCCAAATAAGGAAAGGTGTAGAAGAAATAAAAAGACCTCCTATCCATTGCATAATAGACTGGAAAGAGAATCCTTTGAGCGCTGGGGGGGCTGGAATGGGCGAATATTGTGTGAAAGGAATGAAGAACGAAAGACTGGGAATCCAGTTGCTACTGGAGGCTAGACCAAGTCTTTGAAGAGCAACATAGAGCTCCAGATGGACTCGCATGTACGACCATATCTCATGGAGTCTGATGAGCTGTAAGCCGATGATGCCACTAATAAACTTGGAATTTAGACTCACAAGCGACGTGTGAACAGCCTGTCGGGCCGGTCTCGCCATAGCAAAGCCACCTGCCGGTCAATATAATTACTGAGGAGGCTGACGGTTGCACCTGGCAAAAGATCCCTGGAGATAGAAAATTCGTTTCGTGATTGTGCGTATAGGTCCCAAAACGGTATATGAGAGTAACGCTTGTAGATCTGTCATGATTAGCAAATATAATGAGAAGAGGCTTTTCAGAAAAGAACATACTAATATGCGCTGCCGAAGACCATCCAAGCCAAAGGCGCCAGGGGTATCTACGCAACGAAGGGCTGAGAAGGCGAGTGTTACACCCATGTCGTCTTCATACATTGTATGTCTCCTTTCGGATTCAGCCTCTGGATTCGAAGTTGGGTCTTCCTGCTCAGCAACTCCAATTACAAGCATGACCTCGTTATGAGAACGTATAATATCTCTGTTGACTCTCTTCGTTTCAGGATTGACAGGACGGCCTCGATGATCATATTGTTGGACAGGGTTGTCTGCCGTCTGTTGGTCATCATGATCATCATCCCACTGCACCACGTCATCATAAGGAGACCGACCCTGCAAGTTTCAGCACTCTTTTCGTGAATTTCAAGCGAATAAAGGATGGAATAGCTTCTCACAAGAGCCTGGGCGGTCAAAGGGCCCTGCATTCCCATGTTGAGGGCGCTTAAAGCTTCACAAACACAACATGTGCATGTATCGCTGTGCGTACAGTTTTTGAGATGAAACTCTGTATATCAAGTAAAAGCAGAGTTTATAGTCCGGTGCCAGATTCGTTGTCGGTCGTAAATGTTTCCGTTGACACAGTCAGGCAGGATGAATCAAAAGGAAACCATTCTGGGTGTCATGATGGTAAAGCGAAGTAGTGAGATTGTGGCTGGAGAAGTGGCTGGGTGAAGCTGAGGTAATGAGGGTCCCTACCAATCAAATACTCCCTCGCCACGAACGCCAAAAAAAAAATCTAGGAGCTTTCGATTTTAAGCGTGGACCCATGAGAGTTTCTTTACATAGAATATTCATTCAAGTCAAAATCACAGCAACAAAATGGCTAATAAACAGCCATTCAAGACAACATTTGACGTAGATCACGTTATTCGTCCTATCTTCACCGGAGGATCAGTATCTCTCGACAATGACGCCCGAATTTTAGCCACAGTTCTCGGCGAGGACGCAGTCTTAACAGACCCTACCAACGGCAAGCATCTGGCGCAAATTGAGGGTGTAAGACTTATCCCAAGGTATTCTTACAGATCCTAGCTAATATTCCACAGGACGGAGAGCTTGTTTCTACATTAACTCGTAAGTTCATCAGAAACACATTAAATTGTGAGTAAACTAACATTCACAGTAACGCCCTCGGGGTCGCATCTCATTATCTGCTCACGCTCTCTGTCCATGAGAATCTATGCACTGAAGCGATCGCAGGAAGATGGAACTATTGAGGCTTCTTTGACAAGGACAACTAAGGCACACTCTACCCCGGTTGTTGTGCTTGCCGTTGATCGAACCAGCACATTGCTGGCCACTGGAGGAACTGATGGAGCCGTCAAGGTCTGGGACATCGTCGGTGGCTTTGTCACACACACATTCCGTGGATCTTCTGTTTTGGTGTCAGCACTCCGATTCTTCGAGGCTGCCGCTCGGTCAACTGAAACCCTTCAACCACGAAAGGGAAAGAAATCCAAGCACCAGGAGGAGTCTGATGAGGAAGAAGAGAATCCGAGCACCATCAACTTTAGGCTAGCATGCGGCCAGCAAGATGGAAAAGTTCGCGTCTGGGACTTACACAAACGTAACTGTGTGGCCAACTTGGACTCTCACGTTTCTGACGTTCAGGGGCTGGACTATTCTCCCGAACAGCACGCTTTAGTCACCGCAGGGAGAGACAAGACTATCACTTGGTGGGATGCTAAATCTTGGAAGATTCGCAAGGTTGTGCCATGCCTGGAACTAGTGGAGGCGGCTGGCTTCACTGATGATGGAAACCTGACTTATTCAGCTGGCGCCAACGGTTCTCTTCGTATCTGGGATACGGATACAGGCAAAGAACTCACCCCCCAACAGCCTGCAAAGAGCGAAGAAGAAGGCATTGTAACGAGTATCCATCGCCCTGGGCTACCTTTCATCCTTCTTGTCCAGGTAGACCATACTCTCGCACTCTACAAGCCACCACAAAAAGCAGACGCAGCCTCTCTGTCAGCACCAGAACCCTTCCGAAGGATATCCGGAACCCACGACGACATTATCGACTTGGGATACCTGCTTCCAGATCGTTCAATGGTTGCCTTGGCCACGAACTCTGAGGACGTCAGGATTGTATCTGTTTCTGAGACGAAGAGCGAGAACGATGAGGCTGACTGGGGCTCGAACTCTAGCCCCTACTTTGGTCAAGATGTTGCTCTTCTCAAGGGCCACGATGAGATTGTCATCTCCCTGGATATTGACTGGTCAGGTCATTGGATCGCAACAGGCGCCAAGGACAACACTGCCAGACTTTGGCGCGTTGATCCCGCAAACAATTCTTACACTTGTTGGGCCGTCTTCACTGGTCATGCCGAGTCCTTGGGTGCCGTTGCTCTACCCAAGGGCGTCCCTTCTGAGTCTTCGCCAGCCCGATCCGATCCCCTCAGTCACCCACCTGCCTTTCTCATCACAGGCTCTCAAGATCAAACCGTAAAGAAATGGGAAATTACTCGCACGGCTCAACAGAAAGCTTACAAGGGTGGTGCCCGTGCTGTCTTCACTCGAAAGGCTCATGACAAGGATATCAACGCCATCAATGTTCATCACTCGGGCCAGCTTTTCGCATCTGCATCGCAAGATAAGACCGTCAAGATCTGGTCTACAGAGGAGGGCGAAGTCCAGGGCATTCTCCGTGGCCACAAGCGTGGTGTGTGGTCGGTTCAATTCTCTCCCGCGCAACTGCCAGCCATTCAAGGTGAAGATGGCCCTGTTACTGGCAAGGGTGTCGTGCTTACTGGTAGTGGTGACAAGACTATCAAACTCTGGAACCTTGCCAGCTATACTTGTGTTAGAACCTTTGAGGGACACTCCAACAGTGTCTTGAAGGTTGCATGGTTGAATATGCCTGCTAACCAAGAGCAATCCAAGAAGCGGGTACAATTCACCAGCGCCGGTGGCGATGGTCTTGTCAAGGTCTGGGATGCCAACTCAGGAGAAGCTGAGTGCACACTCGACAACCACGAAGATCGAGTCTGGGCTATTGCTGTTCACCCCGAGAATAATACTATTGTGTCCGGTAGTGGTGACTCAACCGTCACCTTCTGGAAGGATACATCATCTGAGACCCAGGCCGCAGCATCGCAAGCTGCGCTCAAGATGATAGAGCAGGAACAAGAGCTCGAGAATCACATTCATGCCGGTTCATTCCGGGAAGCTATAACACTCGCACTGCAGCTCAACCACCCAGGAAGACTACTCAGCCTGTTTATCTCAGTGATCACAACAAGAAATCCTGAAAAGGGCAGCCTAAGCGGCTTGAGGGCTGTGGATGAGGTGTTGGGCAATCTATCCGATGAGCAGATCTTCCTACTTCTCCTGAGGCTACGAGACTGGAATACAAATGCGCGAACAGCACCTGTAGCGCAGAGAATCTTGTGGACCCTGATCCGGAGTTACCCCGCGTCCAAGTTCTCGAATCTGTCAGTCAAGGGGGCCAAGGGACAGAAAAGCTTAAAGGACGTGCTGCATGCTATTCGCGTGTACACAGAGAGGCACTACAAGCGGACCGAGGAACTGGTTGACGAGAGTTATCTGGTGGAATATACCCTGCAGGAGATGGACGATCTCGCACCGGTGCTGGAAGAGAAAGACCTACTGATACAGGGAGTGGGCGAGGAGGATGTCGTTATGTCTGGGTAGATATAAGAAGGCCCGCTAGCTCTTCCAAGCTTTGAAGTAGTATAATCTGGCTGATTAGTTACAGCCACTCTCGCATGGGCTTTGGAGTATCAAGGTTATAGATAAAGTACTTGGCTTTTGAGTTTATGGAGATACGTTGGAGATTGGAGGCGATATCAAAACATGAATACATCTCGAAATAACTCCAATGCCACTGGCAAGAATCTGTCTTTATTTCTTTATCTTTAGTAGGCCACTCGTGAGAAGACCAATGCGGGAAACATTCGGTCGAAATCGACTCGCAAGCACACTGGGGATGGTCAAAAATTCTTGACGAGGTAGATTAAGTGATTGCGAAGCGAGAATGAGCAATCACGAAAAGAGAAGCTCGCATTGCTGACCCCAAATTGGAAGACCATAACCAACTTGACACCAGTCAGCCGTCCCTGAAGCGGAAGATGCAAGATGAACTATACGATTCCCCTACCAAGGAAACGAGGCTGACATCAAACACCACATTAGATTTGAATGGCCTCACGACTGACAAGGCACTACGATATCAGAGTATCGTGACTTGCGGTTCCCCGTGTTGCTACCCGAGCAGACATGATTCATATGCTATTATTTGCTTTTGTACCACCGAATCTCCAGGGACCATCAGAGGGGCATAACCTCAGCCCATCTGCCAAACTCCATGCGCCAAACAATGCAGCAACTCCGAATCCATTTTCGACTGTTTTCTCCATCGCTCTAGGCTTAGGCGAATGACACCCGCTTCTTGCCCTTGGCCTTTGCCCCCTTGGTGCCCGACGAGTTGAACTCCTTGATGCTCTCCTCCGCGTCGCCGGCGCTCTTGCGCTTTCTCCTCTTTCGGAGAGAGTCCTTGGTGTCCTCGAGCTTAGACTTCTTCTCCTGCTCCTTCTTCTCGGCTTCGGTCTTGCGCGCTTCGCGAATCTCCTCCATCTGGCGCTGCTTGATCATCTTGGACTCGATCTGGCCATCCTTTTCCGCCTGAACAAGAGCCATGATGGTGCTCATGCTCTCCTAGAAGTTATGCAATGTTAGAACTGCGTTTGCGCACGTGAAATTCGTATCGCCATACCTGGTCATCGGCAAAAACCTTGCCCTTCTTCTTGCCCTTGGGCTTGACGACACCAGCAGGGGTGATTGTGTTGAGCGTAGGGATTCCTAGCTGCTCATCGGTGTAGGTGCGCTTCTTGGGGTTCTTGAACTTCTTGAGGAGGGCCTCGCGACCCTTGTCCTTGACCTGCTTAGACGGCGGGGTGCCCTTTGGCTTCTTGGACTTGGTGATGCCCTCAGTGGTGGAGCGCTTGGAGAATTTAGCGCCACCGGCAGGGCCCGCGTGCTTGTTCTTGATGGTTTTTGTGCGTGTGACACCCATTGCGGCGATTGTTGATTGGAAGCGCGTGAAAAATGTCGGTCGTCCCTCGACAGTTTTGGGGAGGGTGTTGAAGCTCCAATCCAATATTTTTTTTCTCTGGAGATTGGGCGATAAGGGGCGATAAGCAGCTCTTGAGTGGGAAGCGGGGCCGTGTGGGCGGGTGGCTGGGCTGCGGATACAGCCACTACTGATTCACAGGTGTGTGGCGGCACTCTCAGCACATTTGAAGACGTTCCTGCGTCAATACGCAGCAAATCGGACCAATTGGCGTGACTTGATGTAGCAAGAGGCTTTTTAAGTCTGGCTAAATGCGTGTAAGAAGTAATGTGCTTCAAAAAACCTAAAAAAAACTAGGTATGTCAAGGATTATAAGAGTTGCCCATGGCCTATCCGTGCAGGTCCATGGAAGAATTTCAATGTCAATAAACCCGCGCTGGGGAGGTTGCGTTGTACATTTGCCTTTCTCTTTCCAGGAGTTTAATAAGTTCAAATTTTGATTGTGATCCTCATATTTAGAAAAGAACCCAACCTAAGGACTCTTTAATTGCGAAGACACAAGAGGAGGTTGGCTACACAAACTCATGATCATGGTCATCATGCGTTTCCTCGTGGGGCGGGGGTCTCATATGTGGTCTTGGTTCAGACAGAGAGCAGCGCTTCTAGTTCAAACAGGACTGAGCGACAGTGCCAGTAAGAATCTTGCCAAGGAATTATTACGCCAACCTAACCATCCTAAGCACCTATTTTCAAATTTTGTAGAATTTTACACGACATGTAGTCTTCTATGCACTTTATAGAGCACATTGGACGATACTATTGAACCAAGTCCTTCCAGAAGCAGGTTCCTTTAGGCGGGGCGATCGAACACCCAAATCTTATAAACAGACCGCTCCAAGCCCCCAATTGTGTTGTTATTATCTTTGCCGGCTTCCGTAGGTTATGGGCTCTGACGCATCCTATCCTATTCAACACCCGTCGCTCATGGGTGGCCTGGAGGTTGGGGTTGAGCCAGTGGAGTCGGGCTTCATCAGGTCGCACCTTTGAGGGTTTTCCAGCGAGCTGGGTGCTAGTCTCCAGGGCTATTCTTGGAGGGGGTCATGAAGCAAGTACTCTGCGGTAGAGTTTCGCTTCGTGTACCTCGCAAAAGTACATAAGTACTACCTCTTGTTGTCCCGCTGTGGGACTTGTCTGGATTTTTTTTAGTAGATGGGCTGCTAGAATTTCTTCCATAGAACCCTCCATCTTCCTTCCCTCTCGCAACTGATCCAAGCCAAAATTCCCCAAACATCAAACAACTGCATCCTCCAAAGCTCCAAACTCCTTCAAAATCTCTTCCTATTCACTCCACAAATTCGACATCATCTCAACCACATCGATACCCGGACATCATCATTCCACTCCATTGTTCAATAATACCTACAGATCGGACCACGACTCGACTCTGGAACTACTGATCATCGCCCCCTCACTCGAATTCGAGAGCCGTGTACACTCCAACGGCCTACATCGCCAACTTGGACCGCTTTTTCCAACAAACCGATACATACGCCCACGAACCTTCTGAAACAAAATACCTCCGCCGTACACGCTTTCTTCGAATCTCCCTCTCTCCATCCATCTGAGGCGTCTTAAACAGGCCTTCTCCGCCCTACCTTAGTTTGCGGGCAAACCTGTCCCATTCAGTCTTGATGGATACTGGCACTGGTAACCTCTGGACCCGCCGCACAAAGTAAGTCATTCTCGGCCTCAGCTACAAAGAACCATAACCAACGACGTTTTAGCACCGGCAAGCTTTCCCTCTCAACCCCCGGTCAAGGGCCCGGTAGTGATTCCTTCAGTCGCAATGCCTCCTTCTCCAAGCGCCAGGGCGCAGAAACTCCGTCGAGCAAACCAAACCCTTTCAACACCACACCTGGAGGCTTAGTATCACCTACTAGCGGCGCCTCCAGTGCCTTTGGTCTAGGTTCCGGAGCCTTTGCCTCGTTTGGGTCGGCTAAAACCCCAAAGACTTCGGGCAATCCTTTCGACACGGCCATGGCCTCAGCGGTCGCCAAATCTGGCTCATCCAAGGATTTGCCCAAGGCTGTAGGCAAAGGCCCCAGTATGGCCGCGATCTCCGAGAACCAATCTGGGACACCGACAGCGCCTCTTTCACACCCACTCATAGATTCGTGGACCTACTGGTATCGACCTCCGATCTCCAAGGCTCACGGCTACATCGAGTACGAGAAGACACTACACGAAATCGCAACTGCGCGTACGGCGGAGGAGTTCTGGGAGATTTACTCATATTTGAAGCGCCCCTCTGCGCTTCCTGTTGTGTCCGACTTTCATCTCTTCAAGAAGGGCATTCGCCCAATATGGGAGGATGATGTGAACAAGAAGGGTGGTAAGTTGGTAGTGCGGATGAAGAAGGGCGTGGCCGACAGGTACTGGGAGGATCTCATTCTCAACCTTATCGGCGACCAGTTTGCCGACGCTGGGGGCGATGTTTGCGGCGCTGTGCTGAGTGTGCGCAACGGAGAAGACATTCTCAGCATCTGGACTCGTACTGATGGTGGCCGAGTCGTCAAGATCCGGTAGGCTTGCTTGATGCATCAAGACTCTTGCGACTGAAGCTAACTGTTCAACAGTGAGACAATGAAGCATGTCCTCAACTTCCCACCCAACACCCGTGTCGAATTTAAAAGCCATGATTCCAGCATCCAGCAACGGACAGCTATTGAAGAGCAGCGTCGTGAAAAGGCTGGCCAGCACCATCACCATGAGAAGCGCCACGCCGGCGGAGCGTCCAAACAGACCAATGAGCAGCCTCAGTCTTAGGACGTCATAGGCTACCTCTCTCCTACCCCCCAAATCAAGCGACTCCTACTGCAAGCTGTGTATTTTATTTCCGATATGGACTCTTTTTAAGAGTAGCTATATATCGATGTTGAATGGCATGCTCTTTTCACCTGTTTTATTCCTTTGTCTTCATGATCACCCTCGAGCTGGCGGGGTTGGAGAATTCTTCTGGATGGGGGCTGCTGATTACGTGTTTATGAGGATTTGGGTAGGCGGTGGCTGGGATGACTGGAAACAAGGACAACGGCTGGATATGACAAAGCGAGGTTGCGGAAATAATCTTGTCTGTGCATCGTGTATTACTAGCTGCGTGCGGCCAGGCGTGGCTCGCACCAGAGCGGATTTCAGCGATAGCTGCATTTCACAAAGCAAGCCTTGAGGGCTGAGATTTCTCGCCCGATGACGAAGTGTTCAAGTCATGATGAACCCATGATATTACATTGTGTTTATATAAAAGTGATATTAGAGAAGCTTTTTTTGGTCATGGGGCTGCCTTGCCCTTCCCCTTGGGCTCTCTCCTCCTCTCCCATATCTGGAGATAGGCCTCACCAAGATACAGCAGTTCACTCTGCACCTTGTCGACGTACAAATCCTGACATACAACCCATTCGTCCGTGGCCTTGTTCTTGAGCTGGACCTTCCACGTCTTGCGCTCCTCGCCGCTGTCGACGACATCCTCACGCACGCGTACCGCCTCGTGGATGACGTTGGCAACGAGATCGTACCAGATGGGTTCACCTGGAGGCCACGCCTTGGGGTTGGGCTCGACATAGGGTGACATGTCGAGGTTTCGCGCATCAAAGGTGACGATTGTGGGGTTGCGTTCCGAGACGAACTTGTTCTGCGAGAAGCGCTTAACATGAAATGCGAGGTAAGGGGGTAGAGGGTGCATGAGTCTGTAGCGCTTGCGCTGGGCATGGTGTTCTTGGGCGCGCTGGCCGTCATATTTTGTGAGAATAGTTGTTAGCGGGACTTGCGGGATGATGTTCTTCTCGAGCTCGTCCTGGAAAAGGGGAGCTGACGGGAGGTCAAGCGTGAGGAGGAGGAAGCGCACAATATCGACCTTGACATCGGCATCCTCAAAGCGCAGTCGGTCGGTGGCGTCGGCGCGAGCTGTGATGGCCTGCGACTCAACCTTCATCTTGCCCTGGAATGTGCGCTGGACCATGGAGCTGCCGGGCTTGGTTTTGCTACCACCAAGACCGAGGTGAAGGTTGTTGAGAAACCAGGACAGAAAGTCGACGGGATCGGATTGCGCTGTCAGAGTGAAGCGTTTATTCGAACGAAGGGAGATCTCTTGGAGAAGCTCGTGGGGGGAGACGTGAGCCTTGAACGCCCTTGGATTCCAGATTTTGCGGATTAGGATGCTACATCGCTTGACAAGTTCCGCCTTGTTCGAAAAGTCTTCAAGAAGGAGATAATTGCGCAAAGGCGCTACATGTGCAAGAGCCTGCACCACGACGTTGAGGTAGTCGTTCTCCTTGATATTGTTCATTCCCACAAACCCAGGCGTATACTCCTTTCCATCGAGGGTATAACTCGTACGTCGCGCGCGGTCCATCTCGATAACCTCCTTCTTGGTGTAACGCGGATCCGATACATACTTGATGTCGTCTAGTGCGCGGCTCTTGACCTCGTAGCCCTCGGGGAGGACGTAGACGCGCTGGGTCTCGAGGTTGATGTAGACGTGATGGTCCTCGTCGAGCGAGTGGAAGTAGGCGTGCGACTTGGAGCCGCGACCCTGAAAATATTTTCCGCAGACTAGACAAGCGTATACATTTATATTGGAAAGTGAGACTGAGCAGAGCTTTTCGAAGTCGAAATCGAGCACGTTGCGGTCAATGGTATCGAGGTAAAGGTCATTGTAGCCGTCTGTGGGTGCTGATTGTCGTATGGGCGCGGCGGCGGCGGGTTCTTGGTCGTCAAAGTCATCGTCATCGTCATCTTCATGCACATCTCCGTTGATATTTGCCTCAAGAGGCTCATCTGAAGCTCCGTTCTCTTGGGGAGAATCGATGTCGCCCATTCGAGACCTCTTGGAAGCTGGCGAGGCAACATCGAGGAGGTCATCGAGAGCCTCCGAAGCCTGGCGCTTGGCCATTGTTGATCGTGAAATGAGTCTTTAAGCTTTATATTCCAGTACAATGTTAATCTTTTGGTACACTTTTGCGATACTGGCTTGTTGCGCGTGTGCTAAAGCTTGGTTGAGATTTGACGTGGTGGATGAACGGTTCAAGATGGAATATGAGTGAAGTTATGGGTGGAGCCTTGGAGCTCAGGTACAAGTCCAAGTGCAAGCATGACCCACTCCCATATTTTAATAATTCAAGAGAAGGCATAATAGGAAGAAAAAGATGGTTTTTATTTTAAATAGAGTAATAGTAGAAATAATAGATTAATAGTAGACTAATAAACATAATATCTATTATTCTTAAATATCTAAGAGCTAAGATGTTATATATATAGACTTACAAGATAGCCAGTATAAAGATTTACTCAATCGTCTAAGGTAGTCTAATAACAATCTTTCAACAGACTGACCTAGGACACGCTCACCTGCGTGGGTAGGTAGGACTTTTCACTACGATTTGGCTCTCTATGATATATGATATATTCTATGCATTATCTAACAAGTTTATAGTAATTGTACAGGTCTACCCGTATATCTCGATGTTTGAATCAGGACATCAGCCAATGGTGGCTCTATTATAGGCTTGTCCTAAAGGATGCAAACAATTTTGTTAGTCCTCAGTAATCACCATTTTGCGCCTCATTGGGTTATAAGCATGTCCATTGGTCAGATCAACACTGTTGGGGTTTGCTTGAGGTTTCAGACTCTCAAGATCGGTCTTGAAGGCAAGGTGGTTGAGAAAGTTGGCAACCTGAACATGTTAATCTCAAGTTGGTTTCACGACTCTAACAGCTTCAATACTCACTGGTTTAGGAAACCATCTAGATCCTCCAGATTCGAACCAACATAAATGTCCTCCAAGAGATGTGGTCAAGAGAATGGTGTTGGGGTTCTGTTTGAACTCCTCAAAGGGGATAGCTTCTTTGACAGCAATCTGTAGATAGGTAAGGTGGTAAGAAACAGACGAAGCAGAACCAGGGAAGGATTTGTTCTTACGGGGTCATCGGTTGAACTTATGGCCAAGAATGGAACCTTAATGGACAGAATAGAGTCTACTGAAGACGCGTCTCGGTAGTAGGCATCCTCGGTAGGATATCCCCAAAGAGGGCATCTGATCGAGTTAATGACAGCCCGTGAAGAGAACCCATAGCATGACATACTGAATCAAGCGGTCAAACTCGTTAAGATAAGTGATTTTCATCACAGCGTCCACATCGATCTTGCTGAACTTTTCCAGTTCCTCTCTGTGCGTAGCGGCAAGCTCCTTTAGAGCACCTAAATGGTATGAGTAAGCTGCTCAATGGTCCATGAGAGTTTCGGGACACTTACCGCCCATAACTCTCAAATAAACCTCCTTGCCTATGTAGCTGTTCTGGAGGATTTTGCTGGAGACCTCAAGGTTAAAGGGATTGGAACATACAACAGCACCCTTGAGAACACAGCTGTCGCCGTCTTCACCACAGTAGTTTGTGAGTATGTTGGCTCCAAGAGAGAACCCCAGGCCAAACAAGGGTCGGTTGGGGAATTTTTGTTGGAGCCATTTCACCGTCTTGACTCTATGTTAGTCAGGTGTTTCTGAACTTGATGAGCCCTTTTATTGAACTTACTTGGCGGACATCCCAAGTTGCACGGGCATTGTACAAGATTCCTGTCGTGATTTTGCTTCTCGCACAACCCCTGCTGTTAACTACGCAAGCCTCCCAGCCGCCCTCGCCGATCATGGGAGCAATGGTGTGACGCAGGTATATCTCATGAGAACCACCGGAGAGTCCATGCAGCACAACAAGCATGGGCTTGTTGTCGTCGGACCCAATATTCTCGAGCTCTTGGTCAGTAAAATACGCTGTCCGTCGTGAGAGCGTGGGATTCTCCTCGCCCTCGAAGGGCTCAACGGCAAAGTCAACGGCAAAAGTTCCATGGTAGGCCTTGTGGTCGGCGTCAAAAATCTTGCGCTTGTAGTAGATCTTGGGTCCAGCGGGTTTAGTGGCTGTCCACATTGTTTGCAGGTGGCCATTGAAGAGCAAAGGGTTTAATCGACATGGCGGCGTTGACTTTTCACAGATGGATAGGAGGTCTGTCTTGTTGCCGTCCTTTTCCTGCACCGTCCGCGGCGAAGGTGCGTGAGTGAAGTTGATGTTGGCATGTCCAAGCCACTCCATGATGAAAGGTCTTGGCTGAAATCTGAGACACGATACAAGATGTGAGTACTAAAGGTAGATAGATAAGTAAAATAGAGGTCAAGGTTGTCGCGTAACAAAGGCGATGAATTAGATAGTATAAATACTCCCAGTACTGGCCCCTCCGAGAATACGGGAACCTGGTTAAAACTACGGTAGTGCATGGATACTCGTTTCGGTGTCCGAAACATTTCTTCATCACCGACATATGTATACTTATTGATGTATTAGTGGGCAGATTGTCATGACACAGCACAACAGAGCCAGTTTTAGTTAGTACAGATACTACTTTTTTATTATATAACTAAGGGTTTCTTTTTCTTTCTTACCCCTTCTCTCTCCCTCCCCTGAGCAAACAGTCTTGGCTCAGTCTGAATTCCTTCTTCTAGCCTAGCTTTTACTAATAAAAAGAAAGAGAAAGAAAAAATGTATATACTCTGTTCGAGTCAGGTCTTGGTTACGGGCCATCTAACGTTAGGTTCTTGATCATGTCGGACCAAAAGTTCGCCTTTTTTGAACTCGGACGTGGCGCCCAGTAAGTGGGACACCCACCCTAGCAACTTAACCGAGGCACATTTAGATCTACCCATGTACCCAGGTAGATACGTTATGAAGATGCCTTCTAGGATATATTCTTTACTCGGTGGTAATAGGAAAGAAACCACAAGCTTGATCCGGCCAAGCTTACGAGCGAGTTATTAAAGCTGGATTATAATGGCATAAGCGAATTCTCTCGACCTTATTTCGTCACATGACCATATACTTGAGGATATGAACAAAAGTTCAATCCAACGTATCTACTTTTCTAATTACGAGGAAAATGATATAATGTGGATGAACTGACATGAGCCACAATTTGCAACTACCATATAGCTAATAGTTAATTGTAGTTAATATCTTTCTTTATAGCAAGCTAAAAATGACCATTTATTTATCCAACGTGGTTTGAAACCTAATCCGTTAGCCACCTGGCCTGTCCACGTGACCCATCCGCTTTGCTCGTCATGTCAAGACTCGCACAAGATTTCGCCTTTCTACAACAAGCTTCAATCAGAAGATGGTTCCAACTTTCAACCTGCCGCTTTGACGCAGCAACATTAAACAGCCAACGGAGAGAAAACGGTACATGATGCGATGCCGAAATTTTGCAATATTTTTATCGACCCAACACTCAACATGACATGACCTGTCCACCGAGCGGGCAATCTACGGCCCTCCGTCTCCTCATCCGAATCGCCATAAGCACAAAAGCCAGCCCCGTCAGCGTTCGTCGCGCTTGCTCTGATGCCAATAAACAGCGGCGTACAACAAGGTCAAACTCGTCATGAAAACCGTTGCCCAGATCAGGCGTCGGATGCCTATGAAAGTAGCGTCCGAAAGTGGTGGAAACCGCGCTAGGTCACATGGCTGCTGAAAATGTAGGCAACAATTATTCCACAGCCTACATGCCAACATTTGTGGATGAAAGGATCTCTGCTATGTACAGAGTCTGTGGTTCTACGTTTCGTTCGTCCTATGCGGCCTGCTTAACAGTCAGCATCCTGTCACGCATACTTCTCTTTTGCCTTGAGAGGCGCCACAGAGTTCTATGTCGCGACTCGTGCAAACCATTCGTCTCCAGCAGACTTGCTTTGGATAATACATTAATCGCGGACTGAGGAGAGCCTCGAGCAGACAGCACTTAGATGCGAGCACATGCTAAACACAGAGTGGGTGATGCCTCTATCTCTGCGCATTATCCTGAGACGGGTTGGAAAAGATCGGTGATTCATGCCCACACAGCACTGGCTATCGAGGACTATTGCCAGAAATCGTCTATTCTGGAATCTCTTTTGAATGGGGAGCCTGGACATTCTCAGGCGTGGGCATCGATTTCTGCGTCACCGTGGTGGTGTATCCCCCCATTCGATTTATGGAATAACCCTGCCGGACGAGTATCTGCAGGCCCGGAGGAAGCCCCTGGACGGGCTGTCGTAAATTATCCGCATGGATACGTATGTAGTACTCTGTTCTTGAGGACCAGCGATGAGATGTTGCCGGTTCTTACTGAGGAACGTTTGGGACCTTAACCCAAGCGTTCCAGTCTCAGGCGCCAGCCATCCCGAGAGACTTGATATTTGCAAACATCGGTCGATTAGGGAAAGCACAAGAACAAGTGCGCTGGGGGCAATGGGAGTGAGCCTGTGGGAAAAGTTACGCCTGCAAGTGCACGCACAAAGCTCTCTCGCGCCAGGCTCCGAGCTCCCAGGCACTGGTACTGAAGGTCTCATTGCAACACCTCGCCTCGTCTCGGTCTTTACGCGGTATCATCCAAATGGTGGTTCTACAGCCATGAACTTACGCACAACTAAACACGACTGAACAAACCGCACCATCGCAGGAGAAGATACTCTAGTCGCGTCGAATCTACTCCATTTTCTCCATTGCAAAATTTCTTTCCTTTTTCTATCTTTCTACCTTGCTTTTATTTTGCCGACCTTTCTCAGCAGACGACAAAAGATTCCTCGACCTGCATTTGGCCAGATTTGGCGTCTCATTCCCCGCAACTCTTGCCCTGCGCTGCACGGTCACTGATATCAGCGGGTCATTTCCGTCGGTTAAGGTACGGCGATTTAACGTGCGACTAACCTCTGAAAACTCGAGGCCCAGCTGCAAGCATGGAGAACCCATCCAAGCCTCCACGTCGACCTCGACATGCTGCCATGAGAGACGACCAGGAACGTGATGATAACGGAGACCGGGCTCCAGATGAGCGAGGAGTGAAGTCCTTACAAGCATCCAAATCTCCCCGTCATTTTCGTGATTCTCGCCACGCCCCCGACGCCCACCGCGATCGCCCATCCGCCAGACCAGAGCCTCGTTCTTCCCGACGTCGCCGCCATTCGCGTGATCGTAGTCGTGATCGCGCAGCTCGACCACCACCTGAGCCATCACGACGGGGTCCGGAAGTTGACGATCTAATTCCCCGTTACCGAGCAGAGAAACAACGCCACCGCGAAGCCGAGGAAAAGTCACGTCGTCGGAGCCACAGTCGAAGCCCGAGTCGTGATCATACCAGCAGGCCTTCTCCGTCAGCATCTAAGCGGACCCGAAGCAGAAGTCCATCTTTGACCGGTTCCAATCGAAAGAGATCCAGAAGAGATAGAAGTCCCCAGGCAAGGACAAGAGAATACAGCCCCAATCCCGCCCCTAGGGAGCACAACCAACACCCCTCACGCGACCGACGCAAACCATCACCCCGCCACCACGGACGGTCTTCAAAGTCACCAGCGCGTTTGCGTCCAAGATCTCCTACAAAGTCGGACTCGGGCTTACGAGGTGTCGGCCGTGAACCTCGTCCCCGATCAGACAGGCCTCGTCAACAATCACGAAGCCGTTCACCCATGTCAGAGAATCAGCCGTCTTCATCTCGACGAGCCCGCCCATCATCTCTTGAAGACCAACGAGTCCCGGACCTAGAGCGCCAATCGTCTCGGAGAGAGCCCAAGGCACGGTCACCCCGTCCGGGTCGAGAACGGAGGTCTCGAGAAGGGTCTCCTGGTTGGCGTCATTCCTCTCGATCTGATATTGACGAAGACATGGCTTCCCGGGCTAACTCTCGAGGAAGTTACAACCCAACGTACCCACAAAAGCCACCGTTTGGCAACGATCCTTATTCTCAATCACCTAAACACGCGTCATATCATAACTCACCGTCGCAGTCACCCTATGGAGTATCCCGTGGTGGGTGGAACGGGCAACAGTAGGTGACTCTCGACCTCAGAATTGTAACTTATTAACATAATTTCAGTTCCTACCCCCCGCAGTATCCCCACGGGAGTAACTATGGCCCACCAAGTGGCCCTTCAGGACACTATCATTCCAATCCAACACGCTCTCCTCCGTATGATGCCCCTACTGGTCCCATGCAGCCCTATCCCCAGGGAGGCAACTACCGAGGAGGCTACCGAGGTAGCAACTTTCGAGGCGGCTCCTTCAACCGTGGAAGGGGTGGTTTCAAAAACTCCCATTGGAATCAAGGGCCCCCGCGAGGACACCACGATGATTCAGGGAACGGACGGTTCGATGAGCCCAGCAATGCAGAAATTGATACGATGGATGTTGATGAAGAATCACTCCATCACAATGAGCAATCGGGCGACACGTCGAGTCGAGACACTGAAGGCCGAGCAGATGCTTTGACAACTCCTAACAGACCGCCCCCATCAGGTCCTGGCTCACAATCGCTGTCGGGCGCATCTGCTAGCAAGTTCAGCTTTGCTTTCAAGCCCTCATCCAAGCCAGCAGTCACAGCACCAAAGCCCGAGATATCTCAGAAGCTAAATGCCGCTCCCCGACGGGAACCTCCCAAGGACAATCGAGACCGAGATAGAGACCGAGGCCGGAATCGTGATCGCGACCGAGGACGAGACCACGACCGAGAACCTCCCCGAAGTGCACCTACAGAACCCGCGTCAGCTCGA
Source organism: Fusarium sp. NRRL 66182 (assembly GCA_013266265.1). Lineage (NCBI taxonomy): Eukaryota > Fungi > Ascomycota > Sordariomycetes > Hypocreales > Nectriaceae > Fusarium > Fusarium sp. NRRL 66182. Next base: position 36,969 of record JABFAK010000002.1, on the reverse strand, counting down.
TCACGGCATGAGCACCGCCAACCACCAGAAGGGCCAAGGGTAGCGCCGAGAATGCGTAAGGTGAAGAAGGTAATGCAGCGACCCAAACCACGACCAACCCTTGCGGCCGATCTGGCAGAGTCGGAATCTGTCTTTTTCAGAAAGCCTGGAAACGAGTCCGTCGTCGGCTCTGGTACCTATGGTAAGGTATTCAAGGGCCTTAACGTCTATACCAAGGGAATGGTTGCTCTCAAACGAATCCGAATGGAGGGAGAGCGCGATGGTTTCCCCGTCACCGCTGTCCGAGAGATCAAACTTCTTCAATCGCTCAGGCATATCAACATTGTCAACCTTCAGGAGGTCATGGTTGAGAAGAACGATTGCTTCATGGTGTTTGAGTACCTGTCGCATGATCTTACAGGGCTTTTGAACCACCCGACCTTTAAGCTTGAGGCAGCTCAGAAGAAGGATCTTGCCAAACAAATGTTTGAGGGCTTGGACTATCTTCATAAACGAGGAGTTCTACATCGAGACATTAAGGCAGCAAATATCTTGGTGAGCAATGAAGGAGTCCTCAAAATCGCTGATTTTGGTCTGGCTCGCTTCTACGCCAAGCGTCACCAACTGGACTACACCAATCGAGTCATTACCATCTGGTATCGCTCGCCAGAACTATTGCTCGGCGAGACCAAGTACACTGCTGCTGTTGATGTATGGAGTGCAGCATGCGTCATGGTGGAAATCTTTGACCGAAATGCCATCTTTCCCGGTGACGGCACCGAATTCAACCAGCTGGAAAAGATATACAATATTATGGGTACACCCACTCTAAAGGACTGGCCTAACCTTGTTGACATGGCTTGGTTTGAGCTTTTGCGTCCAACTGTGAAGAAGAAGAACATCTTTGCAGACAAGTATCGTGACAAGATATCACCGGCTGCATTTGATCTGCTCTCAGTTATGCTTCATTACGACCCTGCGAAACGACCTACTGCTGCCCAAGTGCTGCAACACGCCTACTTTACTGAGGAGGCACCACAACCACGGCAGGCTACAGAGTATGTTTTCCTGACTGGCATCTGATAGTATTCCCTTTGCTAACAACTTTTTAGACTATCAACACATAATGACTGGCACGAATTTGAGTCTAAAGCTCTTCGGAAGGAGAATGACCGACGAGAGAGAGAAGCTAGGAAGGTGGCCAAAGATGCCGCAGGCCGTGACAAGGAAAAGGAAAAGAAGCGTGTCAACGATGAGACCGACCAGAGAGAGGCAAAGCGACTGCAGGTCGACAAAAACGGCGGAAATAAACCACCACCACCACCAACAGCTTCATCGAAGGCGACCACGGAAGCATAATACTTGCTGTGTAGCTCTATTTTTTACTGCAACACGGCCATTATCCAGTCGCGCACTTACACATCTGCGAGATATAGATAGGATTTTGCATCATCTACAGGCGTCTTCCAGGCATCATCATCAACATTGATGCTCGGTTCATGGGATGTTTCTTTTGGTCTGACTCGGCCAAAACTTCTGGCGTTTTGCTTTTATATGCCAAGCTCCATTTGGTCTGGGCTGGGTGGCTCTCTACCACGTTGGAACCTTTCCCACGCACAAGAAATGGATTTGGCATTGAATTTCGGTGTGTGTTTTTTTTTTTTTGCACTGCTGCCAATGTCTATCATTTCCCCCCCCTTATACCTATGTCGATCTGGAGCTGGCAGATGTTTCAAGAGGAGGGCGGCAAGGTTTCCTGACGCTGAGGACGTGGCACGATAATGTTTGAGATATAGAAATGATGCTGGGAATTAAACAATGCCAAATCAAGTCAAGCACCATACGGATGTGATACCCCATTAATTGATATCTAGCCATTCTCAAAAGAGCAGTGACGCCCTTGGATGGATAATAATGCTCTGTAAACGAGATCAATCTCCTTGTGATGTGTCCCCAGCCATCGTCCTCGCCTATCCCATGTAGTAAATTATGACAAGTACTTCTTCCGTGGCACAGCCACACAGGTACCATCAATATATATATTCATTTCTGCGTAAAAATGTGCAAACTTTTCGTTTCTTCCCTGCCTCTGTTTCTCTCGTGTCATATATTTTCCCTTGGTTTCGTAGCGTCATGAATTGTTCATTGTCTCGTCCTTGGATGTTGCAGTTTCGGTGGGTTCTCCAAATAGATTGACCTTTTGGTGCATTTTGGATTGCGCTTGGACGAGAGTGCTGTGTTCCTCTCGTGCGGATTCCGCATGCCACGTTACTGATACGCCGCGGCTTCGATGCCCTTGCCCTTGATATCTCTACTTTTCAAGAGCTCACGAAGACTGCCCTCGGCCCGACCCTTAGGCACCGGCGAGGGATCAGGGGTACGCCAACTCATCCAGCCGCTGAGCGTCGAAATAAAAGTGTTCCTTGGATTTGAAGTCTCGACCGAGGACATAGATCCGTGAACAACAGGTTGGTCGATTCCCTCTGTAGCGGCGACGTTTGTCTTGGTTGATCCAAGGGGATGTTCCTTATGCGCTGTCTCGGGCGCAGTTCGAATCTCGAGCTGGCTGCTCGAGGTCTGTGGCAGAGCGGGCTCGCCAACGAGGCCTGGGACTGGGGTTCGATTTGTGTCCACATCGTTCAGGTACATACTAAGCCGAGTACCATCGATAAGGGCCAGGGAACCAGACCTCTTTTGCCGAGGCATTCTCTGTGTCACCTCCTCTTCCTCAGCAACTGCATTCTCTATAGTTCCGTTCTCAGAAGGTGACGACGACCCATGTCTACTAGAACTTTTCTGGCCAGCCCTACCACGGACCTCCTCGGCAATCTCTGCAGCAGACTTCTTTTTGGATTTATCCTCATCAGATGATCTGCTAGAGGACATGATAGTCTCTAGGGTTCCCATCGCCCTGCTGTTTCTCCTGACGCCCATTGGCCGCTTTCTGGACTGTTTCATGCTCCTCTCATCGTCTGACGACACAGCTTGGAGCGTGGGTCCTTGGGCCTCCTGGTTCTCAGTATATCCAGACAGAAAAGCAGAGCCTGAGCCGTGAGGAGCATAATGGACCTCATATTGGTTGCTCAAAGAGTATCGTGATTTGGCACAAATCTCAGCAATACGATCCAGATCAGCATTAATATCAGTACTACCGTTCTGCTCATCAAGATTGGCCATGAAACTTTTAAAACGGAATGCCTCGACTGATGGGAGTTTTGGCTCTTCGGGCTCGTTCTCAATTCTCTTCTTTGCTCGGTTCCTTGCCATGTTGCCCAGCATTCCATTCCTAGTTGGTGTTGCATTCGAGACAAAGGGTAAGACACGCCGTACGAGAGCCGTAGGGCCACTGCTTTCAGAGAGTGCTGGGCGGTGTCCTCGACCGTTTACGACGATAACACCTCTGTCGGTACCGGAGGGTTGGGTCGGTAAAGGAGCGTAGTAGCTTCGGACGATGACAGGCTGCGAGTAGGTACTGCTCTGGGCGCCGGTGGACTGTGTGTAGCGGTGACGGGTTGGGAAGTTGGAGTTGAGCTCGCGGAGAGCTGAAGTTCGATGTTCAGCAGTGGAGTTATCAACTGGGATAGGTTTACCCTCGGCGGTTGAGGGCACAAGGCTTGTCGATGAGGCGTTGGACTGGAACAGAGGCGGAAAGGACAATTGGAGGGAGTGGCGACGGGGTTTACCCAAGGTTGGAACTGACGAAGTAGAAGAGGTGGCTTGGTGTCGAGGAGATTGATGAGGTGGTTGAGGGGACTGTTGAGCAGTGGAGGACACCATGGCGAGAGCAGTTGGAACCTAGGTTCCGCGGAGTATACTTATATAGTATGTGTGGTGTGCTCCTCTATAAGTACAGTACTTTGGAGACGATAATGGAAGATGTAAGGCTTGGATCAAGAGCACATATCACCCCAGGTGTGCATTGACGGGGTGTATTGGAAGCTCGGAGATGGTGAATAGGTAGCTTTGTGGGTTGATCTGTAGTGTAGGGTACAAACCAGAGCTCGAAGTGGCAACCAAAGGGTTCAATGGCCAAGTTTGTTGGGAGGATGATTGCTGTCGACAGTCGGTCTAGTCTAGGATATGCAAGGTATCCCGGTAACGGTAAGGAGAGAGCGAGTCGACACAGCAGTCGGTACAGGCTGGAGCATGAATCCAAGCAGCTAGTAGAGCATGGCTCTGCTAGTAGCAGACCAGTCCAGCCGAGGAGGCTAGCGAAGAGTGGTGGCAGCAAATACGGCGGAAGAATGCCGAGAGATCTTGAAGCCCCTTGTTTCGCCGTTTGTTGATGCAAAGCAAAGTAGAGGGCTATACCATGCGATGCCACGACGCGGGTGGGGTCGATGGATGCAGGATATGCGCAGTAGGTTACGGCGTAGTAAGACAAGGTTTCTGCCTCTGTTTTGTCCCAGGCAGGGAGGGGAAATGCGGGATGAAAGTGTGATAGATGATAGCCTAGAGTTGAGAGAGTGTGAGGGGGAGGGGGAGCGAGAGGGACAGAGGGACAGAGACAGAGGGACCAGGAAGTTAGTGAGTGGGTGGGCAATGGGTACAACCCGGCTCGAACGTCATAAACCAAACAAAAAGCCAGAGCAATCTGTTGAAAAGGGAAAGGAGAAAAAAAAAAGACAAAGACAAAGACAGGAGAAGACGTTCAATTCTCACATGCGTTCGTTCTTTCTGCCAATTGAAATACAATAGATAAGGTAGGTAGGTAGTTACCACGTTTGAAGCTGATGAAAGGAAAACCAATCGGGTCAAATTGGCTTGGCCGTTATGCACGAGTGTCGTGGCTGTCGATAAAGGGTCGAGTGTCTCGGTCAACATCCCCCCGCATTGTCTCTCATTGGTTCCGGGGCAGTCGCTTGGCTAGGTACCTCCTAGAGTAGCACTTTATGTAGTAGGTAGTATGCATGTAGCCCTGTCTCTAATGTAGTTCCCTATCTTAGGTACCCTAACAACAACATCAAGAGGATATATGTAATAGAAATAGGGCATGGTTTATCAAGCAAAGGTACAATAAGAGCGCCTTATTATTTTCATCTCTATGTAGGTAGGGACCAGGGTATGTATGCATGTCTCCAGCTGTTCTGCTGCAGAATGGAACTTGTGAGTTGTCGATCATTTGATATGTAGCTCATTTACTATCATGTTGATTTTGAGGCATCCATTGTAGTTGAGACTGAGGTGTTCAGTTGAATTGATTATTATTGGCTTCATTCACGGTTTTGTCAAGAGGAGCGTTATTAACCTCATGGTCAGTATACTCCCAGGCTCAGGCAGGCAACACAACGCATGCTGTGTAGATCTGGGTGACAACTCACACATTGTGTAATTAATGAACGCTTCCCCCAAATGACAATGCGGGGCTGATTAGGTATCTGCCGTGTTGTCTATCACGCAATGATTGGAGTTTTCAGGCTTCACACTTTTACCAGCGTTACGATTTACACGAAACGAAGCAGTACTTGAATATTCAAACCTATAGGTATCATACTTGGATAGAATGAGTGATGCGTCCATATTCAGGCACCCCATGGTATTCTCAACATTGCGCATAATACGAAGTAAGCCATGTACAAAGAGATTCAAACTTGAACAACACTGTTCTCATCAGTGGGCTACAAGCTACATATAACACCACCTACAAGACAAGAAGGATGGTCTGATTCGAAACCGGTCATAGGATAGTCCGACACCAATGTAAACCGCAAATTACTTAGGTATACAGGCACTGTAGACAACTAGCCAGCTAGCCCAATAATACAAGTCCACCATCACCAATCTTGCAACCCCAGCAATGTCAACGAATAAAGTGTTGATCATTCCTTCGATATAACTCCGTCATGCACAGTCTAATGTTCAACCGCTCTGTCATCATGCCCTTCAATTTGATGGTCATCTCCTCCAGCCTGCAGATTTTTGGAGTACGCGAATAGAGCGGGCGGTGCCGGTTTTGACATAACAAGGCCTTCGCGGTTCCTCTCTCGGCTTCTGAAGTAGACGAACACGAGGTAAAGGGCGTGGACCGTGCCGGGAAGCACACCAAGAAGGGTCAGGAGGATGTTGATGAGCAAATCTAAGAAGCCATCGCATTAGCATATCCACCTGTTGGATTGAGAAGCAAATACCGGCTTACCCTTTCCGCATCCTGCGATGATCGCGACTGTGACGGGAGGCACTGTGTACGCGTTAGTGTGTTCTGTTTCTTTGACAATCGCGATGAGGGTGACGTACAAAGCAAAGCGATGAGGCAAAGCATGCATGCTTGGACAGCACCGTCCATCCTCACTGTGGTTGGCTGTGCCAAATGATGTAGATACTTGGCTAAACGCTTGCGAATTGGAAGAAGGTCTGTTGTGTTACTGCTGTAACTGTTGAGAGATTTGATACTGTAGAGATGCCAATGAGGAATAAAAGGGGAAAATGTTAAAGAAAGGACGTTGATTCAAAAGAAAAAACAGGATGAAGGCTACTACAAATACCTACCTTGGGCACCGCGTGCCTTCCCTAACTAACACTAATAAGTCAGAAGGTAATGTCCATGAGGCAGTGAATTTACCTATACACCTGCCTGAAAGACTACAACGGACGTAACTGAGCAGGTGCAGATAGGATTTAATAAGTCTGCTAAACTTAGGAAAGACCAGACTCAAGACGTCTAGAGCCTTAAGTTATGTACCTACTTCTAGGTACCTATGAAAGTTACCTGCCAATTTATAGGGTACTTAGGTACCGAATCAAACAAATGGAATACCTTAGTACTAATAGGTACCTTGGTTCCTCCTTGAGTACTTTATTTAGTAAAACAGAACATGTATAGAACCCCGTTTGATAACGTTCAAGTGTCAATAATTAAAAAATCACTAGATACTAATTACCTAGGTATCTTGGTAGGTATCTCATTTATTAAACGTCGACAAAGCGCTGTACACAACCTAGAAGGCATTGAGTCAGCCAATAGAGGAAGCATCTCTCTTACAACGGAAGCACGGGTGAGTCTCATACCAGATCTATCGAATAGTTCAAAAGGGTGTCTTCCAACGGTATAAATGTTACCGTTACATTAATTATCGATAGTATATAAATGATGCTATCCATACCGCAGCGGTTCCTGTCGTAGAGTCTGTGTCTCGGTACGACGCTATGTGTTGTCACGTCGTATCTCTTGTTGCTTGGTCATTTTATACATGGCGTTCCGAGTACAATATGACATGACTCCCCAGGTGCATGGCTGTGTGAGCATGTGATGAGCTATCCGTTGTCAAGACAGTATATTTTCGATCATGATCCAAGACCAAGCGATATTCGCATCTAAACGAGTTGCTGTCGGCGTTCTCTAGACTTGCTTGCTCGTTGTTTTTGAGCTTGGCGACAAACTCGTTGAAAAACTACCCAAGGTAGGTAGGTAGTTTTGTTCTCATTAAGCAAGAACCCACTACTCAGCTGCGGTGTATATTAATGACCGGAGCGACAAGTGGTTCTTAACATCAGCTATATGCTCGTACAACATTGCTTTGTGCTTTGCTTTGACAATTGAGGACTGTTTGTCTCAGACAAACCTACCTATCTGCTGGCTTCATGAGGTGAAAGTTTGATTCTGCTTGCAAGGATGCTTGATTCCAAGCCGTTGGGCGGGGTGACCTTTTCCCCTTCCGCTTCCGCGCCAGGCTCCAGCAACGGCCGGAACCTTGGGGAGCCTGCTAGGGGAGGCTAGGAGGGACATGTCTTGAAGCCAAATGTGTTCCGAATAAACGTTCTGGAGCGCTGATCCTGAAGTGAACGTTCATGCAAGCCAAATGGGTCTGCTTGTTCTCGAATAAAAGTTCTCGCAGCGACTGATTTAGAATTGCTGATACTTGTGCTGAGGGGAGTGCCGAAGTTCGTTGCCAGTAGATTCCGGAGCCTGTATCCATTGCTTGGCTGTTGGTCATCACTCTTGCAGACCCCTGAGCTTCACGGAGTATGTAGTTCCGTCAAGCCGCCCAGCGTTACCTACGAACGTCGTACCTATTTGACTCCATCAATCGTTCGAATGAGAGCCGGAGGCCTCAGCTTGATAAGCCATATGAAATCTCGGGCAGAAGCAGCCGGTTCAAGATGACCGTTTTCACAACAAATTAATCGGGTTCGACATCATTGTGGACTGATGCTGTTGCAACGAGCGAGATGATGACGCCTCATTCAAGGATGTGGGACTCTTGCTTTACTGTCCATACATACATGAGCAAGGTCATGTTACCCCATCAATGTTGGCCATGATGATGCTCCTCAGGGGTTTTGCTAGGTGAAATGATGCGGGGGAATGGGTTCATAAGAGACCAGAGCGTTCTATTTCGCATGTGGAAGAATGACTCAGGTGAAGTTGCTAGAGCTTGGACTTGTTCTGATAATGAGGCTGCCACGGTCACGCCAAACTAATTAGTTAATGGAATGGTGGGACAGTTTCTTCCATCAATCAATCACTGTAATATCGCGAGGCTCAAACTCAACACTCAGCCTTGGTCGCCAATTCTGAGCCACGTACGGGTATAGTACTTGTCAACATCGATTCAATCTCAGTATTGTCTTTTGATTGCCTCACTTGCTTGGCATCTCACTCATGTCGATGTTATACGAGCTTCTGAAATGTGGCTGGTTACTGTACGCGTGGTCACTCTCGTGAATTAAATAGCATGCTGTATAAACAGGTATTCTGCTCTTTTATCGTGAGGTTTAGAACGGTGAGGACGGAGCAGGAGCTGTCAACAATATAAAGCGTGAGCGGTAGGGTTAGTTACGACCATGACAATTCTGCTTGAGAGGAGATCAAGCTTGAACATATTAAGGGGAGTTGAAGACAGTACAGTAGGAACCGGAGATATCGGAAAGTCAACAGAGGAGAGGTTATGTACATGAATCGCAAAGTTTGGGAGGTGCCAACGAGGAAGTATTTTGCTGCATTGGGCACCGTAGCAAATTGATTGCTCAATACCAATGTTGCTTGGGTGTGAATTCCTGATATGTTTCTTAATCACTACATACATATCCAAGCTCGGTGCAAAATTATAACAGAGTTCAGGAGAGTCGTGACGGAAGGGGAAGTTTTTTGTACATAAACCCCCCGACTAAGCCGTTGAGGACCTCCAGGTTCTGCGGTAGGTGATTATGAGCCGATATCCACAGTCCCTTATGTTCAAGTTACAGCGGCTACAGTGGCCTCCAGGGAGCCCGAGTACGCGGCTACCTCCGCTAGGTACCTAGGTAGGTAGGCGATTTCCAATGAGTTGCCGCTATGCAAGACCTAACTTCTAACCTTCCAACGTTCGAGCTGCAATAAAGAAAGGGTGAGGTTTGATCGACTACCTAGGTACCTATTGCATAACGCTATATTGGCAAAACTACCGAACTAAATTGTATACTACACGACCTGCGGACAGCGTCTCAACATAATTCTCACTAGTGATGACCTCTTCCGTCAAATTTATACAGGATTCTCTAATAAAGATCCTGATAGCGTGTGCTGACATGGACCTGACGTTTTCCCCACTACTGTACCTACGTCTCTGCAGGCCTACCGTAGCTAACAGTAGTTTGCCTTTCGTATTTGGCACCGTCTCCCCTGAAGCAGCTTCCACTGGATAATCCACGACATCCCGTCCACATCTGATTCCCGCCTGTTAACTTCCACCTCACCTTAATCTTTCAACCTCCCTCCATTCATCGCGACCTGGCCGGGCCACAGGCTAGTTGCACCTAATATTTATTCGCCTTTCGAGTGTTCTTCACTACGACGATCTAACGGTTTTCCCCTCGCGATCCTCTCTTGCTGTCCGTCGCCGCCGCCTTGTCCGCGTCGTCCGCAGCCTGAGCAAACACTCATTCTTTCTCCCCATCTCTCGACTCGTCCGATCGATTCCGCCGCAGACATGTCTTCGCAACAGTTGCCTCAGCTCAACATCGATCGCTATGTCGTGATTCATGTTGCGACTACCTGCGACGAGCACGGCGTTTATGTAACAAAGGACTCGGCTGAGGTGATTGAGCTTGGTTGGATCTTGATTGACGCAAACTCTCTTGAGGAGGTGAGAAACCGCACCCTACTGTTGCCCCATCTGCCCCAAGCTCTCGGGCTTCAAATATTCTTCACAATGACACAACTGCTACTCCCTATAAACTTTTAAATTGCTAACCCGTCTTCAATCATCAGATTACTCACGAGAGCGTCCTTGTCAAGCCCGTCAATACTCCCATTACTCCCCTGTGCAGTAAGTTTTCTGACGCTACGGCCCCAGAGCCTTTCCATCTGCATTTGCTCCACGTTGCTCGACTCCGCCAACCCACGGGCGCGCCCGAATATCAAAATTTCCCACTGCTGGCGTTTTAGGCTCAGTCTTCAGCACTTCTGGCTGACAAATTCTCTGTAGCGAGCCTGACAACTTTGACTTGGGAACATGTTCGAAACGCTGGTACCTTTAGAGACGCTATCACCCGATTCGACACATTCGCTACCGAGTACTTGACCTCCAAGAACCTCGATTTCGTCTTCGTCACCCTCGATGCCTGGGACCTCCGTGTCCAGCTTCCCCGTGAAGCCCGCGACAAGGCTGTCGTCCTCCCACCTTACCTGCAGCACTCGCGCACTTTCGATCTCCGTACTGAGTACCAGCGCTGGCAGCAGCACCACCCCGAGTCCCTACCATTCGGACCTTCGATGCTCTCCAACATCTGCGCCGCCCTCGAAGTCGAGCCTGTTCAGTCAAGTGCTCCGATCAAGCACAACCTCCCATTCCATCTGCAGGCCCTGGCTCCTGCATCCCCACGACGGGCGATGGAGGAGGCCATTACTTTGGCCCGTGTTCTGCGTGGCTTGATCCGAAAGTCGCAGCCCCCCCAGGAGCATCCCGATGTCTTGACTCGACCAATGGATGCCCGAGCCGACGTTCGAGCTTTCCTTTCCGAGAGGAGCAAGGTCCTGCACATGTCTGGTCTCCCCCATGACACTACCCAGAGCGAGCTCGAGAGCTGGTTCACCCAGTTTGGTGGTCGACCCATTGCGTTCTGGACTCTTCGGACCCCCGAGCAGCACAAGCCCACCGGCACTGGATTTGCTGTGTTTTCTTCCCACGAGGAGGTGAGTTGACGCGATTTATCCTTCGCGCGACATGCCCCGCGCCTTGTGTACCGTTCGTCATGCTAATCAACTATAGGCTGCCGAGAGCCTTTGTATGAATGGCCGTGCCCTTAATGAGAAGGCCATTGAGGTTTCTCCATCCTCCAGTCGTGTGCTCGACCGTGCTCAGGACATCCTGACCCCCTTCCCTCCCAGCAAGAACCGCCCTCGTCCCGGTGACTGGACCTGCCCTTCTTGCGGTTTCTCCAACTTCCAGCGTCGAACTGCTTGCTTCCGATGCTCATTCCCTGCCGTTGGTGCTGGCCCTTCGAATGATATGAGTGGTGGTGGCAACTACGGAGGAGGATATGGCTACGGCCCCCCTGCTATGATGCCTCCCCCTCCTCATGGCGGCCACCACGGCCCTATGGGCCACGGTGGCGGACGTATGGGTGGCAGTGGCGTTGTGCCGTTCCGTGCCGGTGATTGGAAGTGCGGTAACGAAGTTTGCGGCTACCACAACTTTGCAAAGAACGTATGCTGTCTTCGCTGTGGTGCCAGCCGTGCAGGAGCCGCTGTTGTTGCCGATTCGGGCTACCCCTCACCCATGGACAATGCTTCACAGTACGGCATGAACCAGGGATCTATGGGAGGTGGACCTGGACCTGGGCCTTTCGGCTCCGGTAGCTCCTTTGGTGCTGGCGGCGGCTACAACCAGCAGCACTTTGGCGGCCCTCCTAGCCATTATCTCCCCTCCGGTCTCGGCGGTGGTGCTGCCGGTTACCCCAGCTCTTTGAACACTCACGGCAGCTTTGGATCTGGCCCTGCGTCTCACTCGGCCGGCCCATTCGACAGCCGAGCTGCTGAGGCTGCATTCCAGTCGGCCACCAACGGACCGGCATCCGGTGGACCCTCGAACAACTTCTATAACAATAATGCCAACAACAACAGCGGCAATGGCGAGAACGACCCTTTCGCCTTCCTCTCGAGCGGCATCGGCGGTCTCACCGTTAGTGGGGGTGATGGTCGTCAGAACGGCGGCTCTGCCCCTCCCAACAAGTCGCCGGCTTAAGCAGTGAAAAGACTGCTACAGCCGGGCCGCTGTGTACACACTCTTTGAACCGCCGCCCCTTCATACATCAGGGCGAGACGGTTCTGTGTCACTTTATTTTGCGCGAAATGACTTTGAATGATCAACATATAGAACATCTGTTATTGGCAAATACGTCGTGGACTTGGCTGTTGTTCTCTCAAAGGAAAGGCGGAACGGTGTGTGTATTTGGTTTCGGAAGACTAGGCCGGAGTGTCGGATGCTTGATTCTAAGGCGGGATGTGTTACAAAATTTCAAAGGTTGGAAGACAAAAGTGACTTGTTTACTTCGCCAATGCCTTTCCTTGGTGTTGGGGAACGAGTCTATATGGTACGGGCTTTTGCTTGCTGGGGCCGCTGTCTGTTTTATATTTAACAAGCCCAGAGCGGCAGGCTGTCTGTCTGATTTTCCTCTCTCTGGCTCTCTCACCTTTGCCAGGAAGAGACATGGACGTTGCCGTCTCTGGGCTTCATGGGACGGTGGCGGCATTGCTGGAAAATCGGTTACGGGGTTGGGTGCATAGCGAAGGGGAGTGTGTAAGGGTATATTTGCTTGGTCTTTGTGTGTGTGACTCAAATATCCAGTTCGCGGCTCGGGACCCGACAAACTAACTGTTTTTCTATTACTTTACCTATCTATCATGCCCGCCTCCTATTTCTGGTTCATGTTGTTGCTGTTCATCCTCCCTTACACAAGTCTGACTCTACCAACCTTGTACCTCACATTGTTTGCTCGTCTTTTGACAACTATCTGCATATCTCTCTTTTACCTCGTTAGTGTCTGATTTTGTTTGGGATGCGCAGGAGATGGGGAGCTGGACGGAGTGGTTGATGTAAATCATCAACAGGAGATTGGGTCACAGGTGGGAGAGGAGTCGAGGGTATGAAAAAAAAAACATGGGTGTTATATCCCATAAGGGTTGGATACAGCTCAGTCTACATTGCTAGCTAAGGACTCTCGTCGAGTCATTTTTCTTTCTTTCTCGTGAGGCCCTACAAGGGACCGTAGAGTCTACATCTACCTTCAGAGATAGGAGAACAGTGCGGACTTGGCTAAATGGTATGGGGCTGGATGGTTAGGTTGTTGGAAGTTATCATCTATTTCATTTCTTCGCACCTTGTATTTGCTTCTTTTCCTTCTCTTTGTTGTCGATAGGTATTATCCTCTAGACATGAACCCTCTGTTTGTATTATATGGTGCATACTGTGGGTAGGATGCTCAAGAAGTGCTTCCTTCGTTTCAGCTAACAAAATTACTGTCTCAAATGGGGTATAGAGGATAGATGGGTATACATAGAGTCATCTGTGATGAGTGTAGAGGTGTGCAAGAGTTCTGATAACAGTTCATGTGAGTATTAGATAGTTTATAGACAGACGCTCCGACAGATTGGAAAGATGAAATACAAGGTATGTCTAGGATAGCTTGTATTACCCTTTAGGAGAAGTAGACGATGCTCTTTATTTATCGTATCCTGTCGATGAGCCCAGATATGGAGAGCTCTCGCAACAGAATGTGGTTATAGATTTGAAGAGGCACAAGATCAACGATGCTATCTTGACGGGCTAATTGACGAATTTGGTCGAATGGTATGCTATTATACAGACGAAGTAACAAGAACTACATTATTGCGTTTCCCCTCTGCAAGTTTACGAATAGTTATTTCCATCACCTCCAGCTTCTGATCATCCTCATCCTCGTCGTCCGGATCATCCACGTTAGCAGTGGCTTCCTGAAAGATGTTGAGCATTGAATCATTGCCCGTAACTTAGCCATTGGCCGGAAGGTTGTCACGCATTTGCTCGTTTCTTACAAAGGTTTCCCAACTCTTGGCCGCGTCATGGTCGGCTTCGTTAACCTCTGGGATAGTGTCGAGGATGAGTTCCTTGCACAGACTCCGCCAAGCCTCAATATCATGGGCTTCCGGCATCCCTCGTTCTGCGGCATCGGCTTTGGGCATGCGATAACCACATTCAATTTCAGCATTCATGTCGTATTCGCCATCGCTTTCGGTATCGCTCTCACTCTCGGACTCATACTCTCCGCTGTCGTCGTGCTTGTTTGTAGAGGACCAGGCCATAGCGCGCAGGCGCCCGTCCCTGTCATCGTCCTTGATCTCCTGCTGCTGCTGGGGAGTGAGCTCGGTCCAGCGTTTCTTGAGGGCGTGCTTGCGCTGCCAGTGATGGGCGTTGTCAGCCTGGGCCATCGTCTCCTCCTCATCAGACATGTACATCTCCTCTTCTGTGGGCACGACGTTTTCTCCAGTCTCAAAGTCAATATAGCCCCAGATTATCATCTGGGTGAGATGATCATCGAGATGGAGACCGCGAAAGACTGACTCGATAGGGACGAGCTCATCAGGACGGAGAAGATGCTGTACGCCCTTGCCCCAGCCTTCAGTGTGTCCGATACCAAGCTTGCGGATCTCAACACCAAAGACATGGGCAGACTCGCGTTTTAACAGCATCGTCCACGTGTGCAGAGGAAGACGCATGTCGTAGCGCGCCTTCATCTCCATAATCTCGGTGACGTTTCTGCCGCTGCGACGCATGAGGACCTCCCACAGAGGATACAGGCCCTTCTGGCCCATCATGAGTGCGACCATGTCGACATTGATGGGGCTGAAGTAGGGGTGTGTAAAGGCCATGGCGAGCTTGACGAAGAAGAACTGCGCGTTGTAGAGGTGCTGATCGGTCCAAAACCTCTTGTTTCTCAAAATGCCGGATCTGTGGCGAGTAGTCGAAATATCCATGAGGAGCCATATTCTCAGCAAAGTGCTGTACATGTCATCGGGCATACGGAAGCCCATGCGAGCCATCAAGGCGAGGATCTGACGAATGTATCGATCACGAGAGATGACCATCTGGAGATACTTCAAGCCAGGGACGAGACGAATCTTGTCTGGGTTCAGCTTCTCCGTCTCCCAGACGCCTGGGAGATAACGAGCGTCATCCTGGTCCGACCTGCGCCCAGCTGGGTCTCTGATAAGTATCTGACCATAGAGTCTCCAGTGAAAGACCTTGCCAGCTTCGGGTGCTCTGGTATCAATCCACAAGCGGATACACGAGAGCATATGGCCGTTGACGGCCTTGCGAAATCCGCCACTGGCGACGTAGAGGCTGATAATGTCACTGGGTGCTAGATGCTTGCCAATCTCGATGGCGAGTTCGAGATTGCAGCAAAGAGCTGTAATGAGGTCGACGCTAGTGTGCTTAAGACTGAGAGTGAGCTGATCGATCTCATCCTCGACGTGATTATAGGGATCATCTCCCTCAAAGTGACCGTCGACATAAGCCTTGGAGAACTTGATTCTCTTCTGAGGCTTGGCCTGGTCATTGGCTTCAATCTCTATATTGGCCACTTTCTCACCAACTGCATCCATATCGCAATCGTTGTCGTAGTCACCAGGGACAATACCCATGGCTTCTAGGTCTTGTTGGGTGCGAGCTTCGCGTTCAAGTCTGTCTTCGAGCCGTTGTCGCATAGGCACTGTCAACAACTCTACACTAACTGATGGCATGTCGGGAAGAAGCTGACGAGAAACCTGGACTTGGCCATTTTGGGCAGCCTGGGGGTTGTTCGCGGCTTGGGGAGCGATGTTGGTGTTTGCTTGTGTGGGTTGGCCGTTGGGGAGCGAGGTACTGCTCGTCGAAGGCAGATCACCAGAAGGAGTTGGGCTAGAGGCCATGATGATAATGAATCACACCTTGACTGACGAGGTTCGAAATTTAAGATATCTTGCGTAGTTCAGTCGTCCTTGGTCTCTGTTGTTGTTGTTGTTGTTGTTGTTGTTGTTGTTGTTGTTGAGGAAAGAATATAGGGCAAACATCGCAAAGACATTCTCTAATCAAGCGTCCAGGTGCATTTCCGGATTGTTCATGATGGAACAATAGAAAAACTATCCACAATCAACAACAAACGCTGCCAATAGGTACCCTAGGCAGCCAAACGATCAAGAGTCACTGGGCCAGCTAGGCTCATGCACACCAAAGTAATGCTGCTCGCCAGTTGTCTGACAGTGCCTCGCACTTGCGAGATATCAGACAGTAAAATATCGCAATTCACAGCAGGGAGTATTAAAGGCATCTGGTGAGAATGCACAGAAATGAATTCAAATCATCTTTATAGACTCAGACCCCCTTCTAAGCACTTATAAGTCTCAACAGTAGAATATATAGCTTCTCACAGCTGATGGCAACTCTCCCCTCTGTTGCTACCGCTTCCAGAGCTGCTGCGTCTCCTCATCCTATGAAGACCGGAACTTCTCCACGAACTTCCACCTTACCTATCGGTCGAGCTCATCGACAGGCAAGTCGCCGTCGTCTTTTCCAACGATGGACTCGGCTACCTTCCAGATCTGCAGCAGATTGTCCTCCGCAGCACTCGCTACGAGCCATGGCTCGTCGGGGTTCCAGCTGAAATCAGCAAGATGATTTGTGTGTCCACCGTGCATGAAAAGTCTAGAGAGTAATCAGCTATCGTATCATGGGTTTGTTCATTTTCAAGCATACAGTTCAGGGGGGCCATCATCTTGGTCGTCGGGCAATTGCTCCTCGCCGACTCGTGAAAGATCCCAGAAAATGATTCTTCGGTCGTAACTGGCACTCCCCAAGATACCGGCCTCAGTAGGGTGCCAAGCCAGAGATGTAACAGCATCGTTGTGCCCCTCCAGAGTGTGCACCTTCTCCTTCACGTTTCGCAGATCCCAAATACCGATCGTCTTGTCTGCCGATGCAGTAGCCACAAGAACCTCCGAGTTAGGGTTGAACGCCAGAGCATTGATGGCGTCAAGATGGCCGCGCTTAGCGACCACTGCTGCCTTGGCGGTCTCACTGTGCCGCACATCAACAATCTGGAGTGTTTGGTCGTCGGATACGGAGCCGATGAAGTTCTTGGAGATGGGATGATACTGGACGTCGTTGACAATTTGAGTGTGGTGAGTGTACTTGCGAGAGGGGTTAAGGACTCTCGAGTCAGCCTTGAGAGTCTTTAGATCCCTGGTGATGAATGGTGAGCAAGTCGAGTAATCTGGACATTTATCACAAGAAACTCACCAGAGACACATTGTGGTATCCTCGCTGCCCGAGGCTAGGCAACCCGCCTCATGGGGGTTCCAGTTGAGTCCGAATCCCTCCGCCTTATGTCCAACTAGTTCGATCTGAGCATTCACCTTTCCAAGAGTGGTGGGGTGAAGGGGATGCTTCGTTCGATCAAAGATGAGAATCTTGCCATCCACGCAGAGTGTGGCGAGGATGTCGGGGTTCTGAGGCTGGTATCGAGCTTTGTTGACCTCTCCAGGATGCTCGATCTTCTGAACAATATCGCACTTGATGGCGGCAACATCACCCGACTTGCCATAGCCGCCAATCTCGCCTCGCTCCTCATCATAGTCGTCGGGGTTGGGCGCCACAGCCTTGGGAATCTGAACATCGGCAATTTGCAAGTAGTTGGGGCTATCGTCTGACGTATGCGTGCCGAGCAGGAGGCGGTGAATCCTATAGTTCTTGCCCTCAGGCTCCTTGACATCTGGGAACCATTGAACCGTGAGGGTAGGCCAAGTTAGGGCCGTCCTAGAGTAATCAAAGTGTTAGAGAGCATCGGTAATGAGTGTCATGTGTGACTTGCCCTAGAATCATGTCGTAAAGGAAGGGACTGTTCTTCTTCCAGGTTTTGTACTCTATCAATTGTTAGCAAACAAAGTATAAGTATGCTAACAGGCTGTAGCTTAGTACCTTCGTTAATCAGGCGCTCTCCCTGATCGTCATCTTCCTCGTGGATCATGTCGACTGTTTTTGAGTAAGCTAGCCATGTTCCAAAATATACATGCATCCTGCAGTTGCATTAGAGGCAAGGCTGGTCGCAAACTCACTGTCCATATCATTCTCTGTAGACTGAGTAGGCGCCATGATGGGCTTTCTTTGATCAAGGCCTGGTGGGTATCGTAAAAGCAAAAAAGAGACAGTACCGTTTGCAGGCAAAACCGCTTGTACGACAAGGAATTGGTGTTGAAATAGAACGCAGGCTGCGATGAAGGTACCTTGTCGCAAAAGAAGGCTGAAAAGTAGAGGTCTCGACGCGTCGCGCGTAAAGTGACAAAAACCCGGTATTCCCAGCCACATTGAGGTGGGATACCTACTTACCTACCTAGGCTGTGGCTAAAGCGCTCCACACTGCTAAAATGTGGCCTGCGAAACCCCTCCATTGCCAGGCTCAGCCCCACCTTGTTGCCCCAGCTCCTTTAGGTTCCATGACTGCAAAGTACTAAGGTAGAACCTGCATCGTCACGATAACACGATCCATCCTAATTCTTACCTTTCTTAACCCTCCCAAACTAGAACACGGCATTGTCTGGCGATATCGATCATTTCATTTGGGCGTTGTAGAAAAAGAGTCATTCGGCCTCTCTTCGCTTGGTTATAGCATCGTTATTCTACAGTTTGTCAGGCGCTACGTCGAGTCATCGTTTGTCTTCCGGTCCTGGCCTGGCTTGCCGCAGGATTTCTCAACGTTTTGTGCCCGGCTTAAACGGGCAATTAGGAGTCCAGCTCCTGTTTCATATCGTTTTTAACGCCTTTTGAACCTTTCAGTGGACTGAAAATCGGCCACTCCTAGTCGCGATGGGGTATGTCCTTCTCGTCGCTGCTCTTCCATCTCTGCCTTAGCCACAGAAGCTGACTCTTGTCGCCGCAGTGTCCCCAAGTTCTTCAGATGGCTCTCCGAGCGCTATCCAGCCATTTCTCAACTCATCGCAGAGAACAGAATACCCGAGTTCGACTGCCTTTACGTTCGCCACCCTAAACACCCTCCTGGCATCATACGCTGACCGTCGCTTAGCTCGACATGAATGGTATCATTCATAACTGTACCCACAAGGATGCAGGCGAGGATGTATCCTTCCGCCTTAGTGAGGAGGAAATGTTCATACGCATATTCAACTACATTGAACACTTGTTTGGAAAGATCAAGCCTAAACAGCTCTTCTTCATGGCTATCGATGGTGTTGCGCCACGTGCCAAGATGAATCAACAGCGCTCTCGACGTTTCCGAACCGCTCTCGACGCTGAAAATGCCCGTGAAAAGGCTATTAAAGAAGGCGTTGAGATACCCAAGGAGGAACCTTTCGACAGCAATTGCATTACTCCTGGTATGTTCAATCATCAGAATCTTACACCCATATTCTAACAAATTGCAGGAACCGAGTTTATGGCAAAGCTATCACAGCAGCTAAGATATTTTGTCA
Source organism: Fusarium sp. NRRL 66182 (assembly GCA_013266265.1). Classification (NCBI taxonomy): domain Eukaryota; kingdom Fungi; phylum Ascomycota; class Sordariomycetes; order Hypocreales; family Nectriaceae; genus Fusarium; species Fusarium sp. NRRL 66182. Next base: position 17,573 of record JABFAK010000002.1, on the reverse strand, counting down.
ACAAGAAGGTATCCGAAGACACTGATTGGCAAGGATGCGAGATTGTGTTATCTGGCCACGAGGTTCCTGGTGAGGGAGAACACAAGATCATGGAATATATTCGAAATGCCAAGGCTCAGCCTAACTACAACAACAATGTGCGGCATTGCCTTTACGGCCTCGACGCCGATCTCATCATGCTTGGTCTCCTCAGTCATGACCCCCACTTCTGTCTTCTCCGAGAGGAGGTGACGTTCGGACGTGCTTCAAAGACCAAATCAAAGGAACTCGAACATCAAAACTTCTACTTGCTTCATCTTTGCATTGTCAGAGAGTATTTGGAAATGGAGTTCCAGGAGCTTGAAGAAGACGGCGCTCTTAGCTTCCCATTCGATCTGGAGAGAGTCATAGATGACTTCATTTTGATGGCCTTCTTTGTTGGAAACGATTTCTTGCCTAATTTACCCAGCCTTCACATTAACGAGGGCGCGTTGGCGAATATGTTCAGAATCTACAAAAATATCCTACCCAAGTGTGATGGATATATCAACGAGAACGGTGTCATTAACATCCAACGACTGCAGCGTCTACTTAAGGAGCTATCCAAGACAGAGATCGACGCATTTGAGAACGACGTTTCGGACGAGAAGTGGTTTGCATCAAAGCAGATGGAGAAGAAGCTGGAGAACAAGAACGCCGAAACCAAGGCACCCAAAGGGGGTCAGCTTGTCCTTACCTCCTCGCAACGCGATCTGTGGAAGCAAAAGATCCGACCTTACGTTTCGAAACGTTCTGACCAACCTTTGGACCTTGGCGCCAACCTCAAGGCTGCCGATCGCAAATTCGTTCAGGATCTGGCGGACTCTATGCATTTGCAATGGTCAACCAAGGAGGACGATGAAGGCCACCGTCACCTCACTATTTCATTCCCGCCCAAGATCAACGATAATGACGATGACGATGACGAGGAAGAGGAGGAAGGCAACCTGGCTGCTTACCGGGTAATCAAGACCTACGATAAAGCTTTGGTGATTGATATGACACCCGAAGATGCTCAGAAACATTACGAGAAGCTCTACCAAGACAAGTACCAGGGTTGGAAGACAAAGTATTATCTTCAAAAGTTCGAAGAATGGGCTCCAGACAATTATGACAAGGAGCTTACAGCGCTCTGCGAAAACTACGTCCAAGGTCTACAATGGGTCTTGTACTACTACTATCGAGGAATTGCCTCGTGGCCTTGGTTCTACGGATACCACTATGCTCCTCTTATTTCAGGTGAGTTGAAGTTAGGTGAAACACGTGATGAACATCTGAACTGACATAGTATAGACGTTGTCAAAGGCGTGGGTGCGGACCTCAACTTCAAGAAGGGCCAACCTTTCTTGCCATATGAACAACTCATGGGTGTCTTGCCAGATCGAAGTAAGAAGATTGTTCCCAAGGTTTATCACGACCTCATGACGAACCCTGATTCTCCAATAATTGATTTCTACCCCCGAGACTTTGAATTGGATATGAATGGAAAGAAGATGGACTGGGAAGCGGTCATCAAGATCCCATTCATCGATGAGAAGCGCTTGCTGGCAGCCATGGCGCCCAAGAATGAACTGTTGGAGCCGGATGAAAAGGCTCGAAATGGCTTTGGCGTGCCTCTCAAGTTCACCTACTCACCTGAGGTTGACTTCACCTATCCTTCCCCACTGCCTGGCGTGTTCCCTGATATTCCAAACTGCCGCTGCATTGAGAACATCTTCGACCTTCCTGACATGGAAGGACTCGAGTTTCTCTCAGGTCTGACGAGCGGTGCCTTGCTAAACGTTGATGCTTTGGCAGGCTTCCCTACGCTTCATACCCTCCCTTACACTGCCCAGCTTGTAGAAGGCTATGGTGTCAATGTGTTTCAGGCGGATAGCAGGAACCCTAGTGTTTGCGTCACCTTGACTGATACGGAGAATCGTGCCAAGATAGAAACTTGGAAGGCGAAGCTTGGTCAGCGCTGTTTTGTGGGATACCCATTCCTTCAGGAAGCCAAGGTCATGCGAGTGCAAGATGAACTCTTCAGTTACGAGTTAGCAGAAAACAGTAAAGACGTCATGACAAGAGATCATAACAACAGGGAAGCTGCCGACTGGGCCAAGGAAGCTGATTACATTGAAAACTGGCACGCAAAGCGCCTGGCCATCACGACTGGACAGGTCGAATGCTTGGTATATGTACACATGCTCAAGGGTCTCATTCGAACAGAGGAAGGCGCCCTGATTAAGGAGTATGCCGAAAACTCCAGCCTGAGGAGCATTTATGCTGCGCAAACCATCGTCGATGAGGTCGTTAACGAGGACGAACGTTTTATCGAGAAGGAAGCGTTGCCTATCGAGGAAGAATTCCCTCGCGGTACCCGTGCGTTCTTTCTTGGCGAGTATGCCTATGGCCGCCCTCTTGAGGTTGCCTCTCACAGCAACAACAAGGCTGAAATCGTGGTCTCGATGCTCAAAAACAAGGAACAAGACTTTGCAAAACAAATCATTCACCAAGCCGAGCGTAGCAACCCTTACACTCCTTCCTTTGCTGTCGCTAAACAGCTGGGTATTCACCCTCTCGTGCTCAGCAAGATCACTTCATCCTATCAGATTATCACCTCTGCCGGTCTCAGGTTGAACTTGGGACTAAACCTGAAATTTGAAGGACGAAAGCTCAAGGTTCTAGGCTATTCAAGAAAATCTCACACGGGCTGGGAATTCAGCGGCATGGCAATCAAGCTGATCGCTGATTACATGGTTGCTTTTCCTGACTTTTTCGCGGCCATTCAGAGGGAGCCGCAAAAGAGCGAGGTTCTGGAAACTGATCTCTGGAAGGATCCTGGCGTTGCTTCTCAGAGGGTCAAAGAGATTGTAGCCTGGCTCAAACAACAGGAGACTAGCAAGTTCGAACGTGTTCCTTTGGAAGCCGAACAGCTTGACTCCGAGGTTGTGAAGGCCCTGGCTCATATCGGAGAGCAAGTACATGCTGCCTCTCAGGACATTGACATTAAGAAGCTGCGTGGCGTCCCTCGTCCAGCACTCCTCAAGCCATCAGACGCAGAGATGGTGCTCGGAAGCCAGAACTTTGCCCTCGGAGACCGTGTGACATATGTTTCTGCCGCTGGAAAGGTTCCTATTGCTACTCGCGGAACAGTTGCTGGCATCAGTCGCACAGCCACCGCCCTGCTGTTGGATGTTGTCTGGGACACATCATTTATGAGCGGTACCACGCTCAACGAGAGAGCCCCGATGTTCCGTGGCCAGACCGTGGCATCCTCTGCTGTCCTGAACACCACGAACAAGCAGGTCATTTCAACCACGACCAAGTCTCAACAGCGACGGCCAGTCATTGCTGCGCAGGGAGGATATGCCAACGTCGGTGTCACTCAGTATAAGGATGCGCCGGCACCTGGTCCCCTTCGCGGTGGATGGCGAGGAGCTCTGAACGGCACAAACTCATCTGGGCGTGGCCGAGGTAATGGTGCTCGTGGAGGTGCTCCTAATATAGTACACAGCACTCTGGTCTACCGAAATGGCCTTCCTGATGATGCTTCTCAGGGCCATGATGCTAACGGGCACAGTGCTCGAGGCCGGGGAGGTCGCGGACGCGGACGCGGCAACCTACATGGTTCTTTTCTAGGCCCAGACAGAGGCCATGGAGCAAACGCCCCACAAGAGCAAAAGTATGGTAATGTTCCGCCACCCACCAGCCTTGATCAGCCGCGTGGCAGGGGCCGTGGTCGTGGCCGTGGTGGAAGAGGCCGAGGAGGTCCTAACCGTGGACGAGGCAGTGGAGGAGCTGGTAGCAACGAGACTCAGGGCTAGAGGCCCGGCAGCTTCTGGCAATAGTGGTTCTGATGGACGGCATACTTATGACTACTGCATCTACAACATGGTGTTTGGATTTGGGTTGTGGGATTATAGCCGGCGCTGGGAAGAAAGACGTGGACATGAACAATGTACTATAGATAAAAGCTTTGTGCTTGTATCACGAAGTCTCAAGAATGATTTGTCTGAGCTATGATTTCTACAAAGCACACAATGTGAATGAATTGCCCAATTCATTTAACGCCGTAAATACACGATGTGCTCAATATTGAAAAACTGCTAATTTGATCTAGTAGCTCTTCTTAGGAGCGTCCTTCTTCTTGGTCTTGATAGCAGGGAGTTCAAACTTTTCTGTGACGCTGTTGGCCATTCCCCTCCAGTGGCCAATATCCCGAGTCTGGTCCCAAGTCAGGAAGCCAACCCAGGGCTGTACGTTGTAGTGCAACTTGAGCTCTACGTTGGCTGTATGGGCGACCTTGCTGCTAGGGTGGGTGATCTGGTACTTGGGCTTCTGGTTCCTCAACTTGAGCAAACCGCTACAGGATGTTAAATGCTGCATAATGTGTTATCGGTAATATATTTAGGCTTACCGGCTAGGGTCAATTGATTTGCCCTCGGCGCTGCGCTTCAGCTTCTTCATAGCGACAGGTCCGATGTTCTGAAGGTGGTCGGCGCTGGGGCTTGTAATGATCTTGTCCCAAATAACAGCCTCGTTGGTTGAGTTGTCGGGACCGGGCCACTCGGCAGTAACATATACAAAGACTTGCTTGGTGTTCCAGGTAAAGAGAGAGCTCAGGTCGGCGTCGAGGGAGAACTTGATGATGGCGTATTCCTCCTTCTTGGAGCTGTAGTAGTGCGGTCGGCCCTTGACACTGCAACGCAAAGTTAAGTTAGCATGCGGCTGAGGAGTTGGTTTATGTAGAGAACCTACACCTGGACATTAGTAGGCGTAAAGACGCCTGCGCCAGGTGTGCGTGGGGCAAAGAAATCCGAAGCGGCGATGAAGGAAGCGACGACGAATACGACGGTGGTGAAGAAACCAAACGTATTTTGGATACGAGTAAGGGAGTTATACATGATGGGCGAGTGGTATGGCTGCTTATGCAGCTGTTGCCCTTTAGTTTTGGTCTAGAAAAGAAGAAGAAAGAAAGAAAGGAGAAAGGAGAGATGCGAACTGGCGATGTTGCGTCTTGGTGTTGAAGGTGTAGCCACTTAGGTAGGTACTGGCCACGTTTGTGGGAGCTGTCTTTAGGTGGATTACACTGGAGCTGTGGCGTTTCAGCCTTGTGATTGGGTCATTGTGGGGGCTGCACTTGTTATTCATTAGATGAGATAGGTAGGTACCTAGGTAGGTATGTACCTTATAGTCACTCACTTTATTGGCAGATTAAAGCTGGGATCTCAGATAACCAAAAATAGGAATAATATTAAACATATAAATCCACTCGAGTTGAGTTCACTGTTTCAGCTTTCCAATAAAGGGAAAGAAAATATTGGTTGCAAATAGTTCATGGTCCCTTGAATCGAGCAGCTTGGACCCTGCGAGGCTGACAATTCGACAACTCACCCGCCTGTGCCAGCTGTCGGCACGGGCTATATTTCACAGAGATAACCCCACTAGGGCCCGGCCTCTGTTTGGTTTCGCTAGCAATGGACATCCCAAGAACATACCAAAACCCGACGTCCGACGTCCCGCCAAACGATTCTCTCCACGACCTTTGTACACTCGGACTTTTATGTTAATGCACATTTGATACCCTTCCGAGACTCGGCGGTTCTGCCCATTAATGAGGGCTTCCTTGCAGCCCTCCACTCTCTAACATTAGGCGGCATTCAACCTGCTGGCGGCGACCCATCACCGCTTCTCGACTTAGCGCATCGTGGATTGTCAGAAGCGAAAAACTGGAGGCCCACGCTCAGTCTTCGTCTCCAAGGGATCAGAGGAGGACAAAGCCTCGATGGGCGTGAGAACTTCTCTTCTCTCCTCCTCCTTGTTTTCATCCTGTCTCTCCCACTAAGCTTTGCTCTAATACACTGCAACTACAGTGCCATCACACGTTATCGATCCAACGCCAACTCTTTCCCGGACTATGGGTATGCCTCTCGTCCAGTCGTGCGCTAGGATAGAATATTCCTGCTGACACCCTCTGGAGCCCTCCGGGTGACGAGGCAAATATGAATTCGAGGCTGGTTGGTCTACTCTTTAGTTTGCGCGATTCACAACGATGAATACTGATTCCTATGCCAGAAGATGATCAACGGCTCCCAGAGACCGCGCGGCTCTATGGGCGATGGGCCGTTGAACGGAGCGAGAGATTACTGTGACGATCCCCGAGACGAACAAGCAAACAAACGCAGAAAGCAATCGAATCCAGTCATGTCTCGCTATTTCTCCAAGCCTCCACACCCACAGCCCGAGAGAATCGAAGACGATGAACCCGCCAGTACAAAACACACATGGCCGCACATAAACAGTACAGCCACATTCGACTTGACTAGAGATGGGTCACAAGCGGAAACCGTTGACGGCTCAAGCGTCACTAGTACCGGCAACACGGCCGCAGCCTCGAGCTCGCAGCAACAGTATCGCAATGTTCAGAACCAAACCACCGTGAAGAGATCCGGTCGGCAGAGACGGAAATCTAGTCACCAAAAACCTCACCCGCTCGAGGGTTGTGACGTTATCAAGCATCGACATGTCGCTCCTCAACCTCCATCACACACTGTCGCTAGTCCCGACGTCTTGGCAGCTGACGATGACACCGATCCGCCACCAGCCAATATTGCGTCCGACATTGTTCCCTCGCAAAAGAGACCAGCAGTCGAACACACTCAGAGCACATCGAAGCGGTTCAAGGGACATAACGATCGAGAACAAGAGTCCGAGGACGAGCTCTTGAGGCCCGGCACGGCTGGAAGTCGTGAGACTGCCAAAAGATCCTCCGTGGTTGGAAAATTGATTTCTCAATCTTCGATTCATTCATCATCCCAACGAGGCGACATTCAGCGCACAACCTTTCTATCATTGGCAACCCCCATTGAACACCGACGAAACATGGCGTCCAGTGGACCATCACAACACGATCTCAGCGTGGCTGGCGCTGCATGCGGAAAACTGGCATATTCTACGGATGGCCTTGACAATTGTGTAAAGCTTCACCTGGAACAAGATACTGCCCGGGTGGTTCATGAGAGAGCTGCAGAGCTCTCTTGGCTCGAAATACAGAAAAAGTCAATTCAGAGCGCAAAACATAATAATTCGCATAGTTGCATCGTTGTCGTCAACCGTTCAATAGCTGGCATGAGCCCCCTTGTACTAAAGTTTGCAAGCGAATCTCATGCTACACATTTCATCTCATGGCTTCATGGGTTAACAATCAAACTATCCCAGTTCAAGTCGTGAGTTATTTTGCGAGTATCGGTACTGCCGGTCTAGAGCTAATTGTTCTTAGAAGTTACCTTGAAAGCACATTTAACAACGTGATGCAAAAGGCCAAGGACTGGGAGGAAACGGCGGGACCACCTGTTTCGGTCTCACCAAATAGCACTCACAAGACAAACGCTCCTAGATCCCAGCCTCGTCCCTCACACAGAGACCCTTTTCAAGGGGATCCTATCTCACCTAGACGATCTACAAAACTTAAGGACAGGATGCAGGGTGCACCTCAACCTACGGGAGACGTTTGCATGACACCAGCCGATACCCAAGATGTGTATAGATACACAGGGATGGATCGCAGTCGAGCGCCCGAGACTCGACGGACGAGAAGAACATCTCCGCCACCACGCCGCGAAAGAACCCCCGATCGATGGACAACTCAAAACCCAGATTGGGACAAGCATTGGCACAGATCCTTGATATACCCCCCAACTGGAAAGAACCGTGCGACTGTTGACCGGGACGATATTCAACGGCTGGATGAGGGAGAGTTCCTCAATGACAACCTCATTAGCTTTTATTTGCGCTATCTCCAGATTCAGCTCGAGAAAGAACACCCAGAGGTGTTACAGAAGGTGTATATCTTCAACACCTTTTTCTTCGAAAAGCTTAGATCAAACCGCGCCAAGATCAACTACGATGGCGTGAAAGCATGGACTGCGAGAGTTGATTTACTTTCTTATGAATACATCATTGTCCCAGTCAATGAGAATGCGCATTGGTATCTGGCAATAATCTACAATGCCCCTCGTCTAATACCTCCAGAGGTGGAAGAAGTCGCACCCTTGAAGATGGCGCCGCCGGATTCACAAGAGGCAATCATTGTTGAGGACAATGAACCAACAGTGGTCATTCCGGATGATGGCCCTGCTGGAACTGCGTCGTCCGCTGCAATTGTAGACCTTGAAGCTCCCAGGTCGACGAGAAGCCGGGCAGTCAATGGCAATGGGGTCGCTTTGCTCCATGACGAAGCTGTGGCGAATGCGGAACTCCCATCGAGAACTAACAAGCGGAAGTCAACTGCCGGAAACCACAAATTCAGCATTGATGAGCCGAGGATCATCACCCTTGACTCGCTAGGCGCTGCACATCCACCAACTTGCAAGTGTCTGCGAGACTATTTATTCGAGGAAGCCAAACACAAGAAGGGCATTGAGATCACCGATTTGCCGGGGGGTATGACTGCTCGCAACATTCCTGTGCAGGATAACTACTGCGACTGTGGTGTATTTATTTTGGGCTATATGGAGCATTTCCTAAAGGACCCCGACGAAGCTGTTCGAAAACTGCTCCAGAAGGAAAACACCGGCTGGCGCATCAACGCTCCGCTGATCCGCGCCAAGGTGAGGGATCTTCTTTTCAAGTTTCAGCATGAACAGCATGTGCGTTTAGAAGCTGAGAAGGATAGAAAGAGGCAACTGAGGGCAGCCAAGGGGCCTGTCTCGTCGCCCCAAGTAGCTCCGTCCTCGCCTCAGGTACCTCAAGCAGAGCCTGAGACACCACAAGTGAAGCTTGGCCCGAAGAGCCCTTTGGTAAACGACATTTATGTTGCGGCCAGTGAAACCCCTCGGCAGATAGGTACCACCTCTTCGTTCTTTGTAGTCTCTTCTCCAGAGGAATCAACTCGGCCGCAAACGCCAAGGAGAAACGGGAACCTGGCATTTCTACGACCCTTGGAAGAGGACTCAAACAATGAGGTGAAGAGCTCTAGCTCGGGTGAAGTATATCATTCCGCTCGTTCATCACCTATCAACAGTGCATCACGAGGCCCTCGAGATTTAATCACCGAGGGGCATTCGCCGCACGACGAACGCAAGACGTCCAAGAAGCGCCCGACACCTGATTTTGTGCAGCAGCTATCAAACTCAAGCTCACCCAAAGAGATGGGTTCAACTACTATCGTATCTGCTCTAGAAAGGGATAGCTCGCTGGAGATGGGCCAACCCCCACTATCAAGAGCTCCGTGCGGTGGACATGTTGGCGACGGAAAGTCGCTTGTCATTGCTAGCATTGAGAAAGATGACCACCCTTCAAAAGGACCCCAATATGATGGGATCGACCGATCTATCAACTTAACTTAAGCAAAAGACAAGCTGTCTCGAGTGATGGAAACATGCCAGGTGGGCCTTGAAAGATAAACGAGTGATGGAGTCTTTGGTTCCGCAACATGGTCAAGACGATTACAAAGTTATCGTTGTCAGTCAGTATCGGGTTTTGGGGCGTTGAGGACTTGAGTTTGGAACGCACGGTACATAAAAAGAGACAAGAGCGAAGTGAACAGGCCTTTTCGAGTAGAAAGATATTAAAGCGTATACCCATCGCACAAGTTTTGTTTTCCCAATAGCCCCTAACTCTCAGAAAGACCACAAAACAATGCTGGGGCTGATCATCTCCAATGTGCTGGTAATATATAACATGCGGTGTGAGCTGCAGTCCCCACCACGTCTATTGAGTGGTTGATTGGCAAGTATCTATTACGCTTTTTTTATTCACCATCCGAGCTCTCGTGCGTACCATTTACTACCGGCCGCTGTATGCGCGGAATCTCAAACACAAGACCTCCATTGCGTCCAACCTTCGCCGCCAGGTTCCATCTGCCCAGCCGATGTTCTTTTCCCACGGCTACAACGACGCAGAGGCCATCCTTGCCCCTGTCGCCGCGCTCAAAGACGTCGATGTCGTTGACAACGCCGTTGATAGGACCCTGTGCAGTATCATCGGCAGATTGTTCATTCCCGGGCTTGGAGAGGACGCCGCAGAACTCGATTCTGCGCTTGTCCTCGCTGAGCTGCCAGACTCGGATGTGGCCATCCCAACTACCAGTGAGAATGACGTCCGAGTAGGGGATAGTCCGAATGGCGGTGATCCAACGGGGTGTAGGAGCGGGCACGATACGAGGGTCGGGGTGTTGCTCAGCCGACGCCTCCTGAGGATCCAGAGCCGGGTTGATGCCGTGCGCGGTGGGTTCGATGTACACCGGCTTCTTCTTCTGAACGCTCCATAGGGCGAGGGCGCCGTTGTCGCTACCTGTGACGAAAAGATCATCGTCGATCATGGCAACACGATCCATGCTACCCTCGTGGAGGAGCGAGCGCGGGTCGACACCGCTTGGTCGGGACTTTTTGTCTACAGCACCGCCGCGGAAGACGAGCTGTGTCTCTTCGGCGACCTTCCAAAGACGTGCAGTGCGATCTCTTGCGCCCACACTGACACAGCGCTCCTGTGCAAGGGCATCGACATCAAGAATCTCGTCCTGGTGACCAAAGAGCGTTTCAACATAGGCCATCTCATCCAAACTCCAGACCTTTACCGTGCGGTCCTTGGAACACGAGTACAACTGGTTCGTCCCCCTGCGGAATACTAATCCGGTAACGGCGTCTCGGTGATGTGTAAAGACTTTGATGGGCTTGAGGGTAGGGGCGTCATAGATGATGAGCTTTCGGTCTGCACCACCGGTAGCTACGTATTTACCGTCCGGAGAGGCGGCAACGGCGAGGATGTGGTCGGTGTGGCGTTGATAGTTCTTGTCTTTCGACTTGGCCGTGTTCCCTTTTAACCACGTCTCCAGCACTGGCTGCTTCCTCGGAGGAGCTGGGGGCTTCTTGGGCTTGCGCCGCGTTGTCTGTGGGTATTGGTGTTGAGGAAGATCTTGCGTCTTCCATTTTTGTAGGTAGAGGTCCTTGGTCGTGGTGTAGATGTAGGGTGCGCATACGGCGATGGAGGTTACAGCGTTGGTGTTGGTTCGGAAGAAGGTACGAGAGGCCTTGCTAAAGCCCAGTTCCGAAGCCAATTGGCGATATACTCTACCCTTTCCCTCTGCTATATCTTCTTGTAGCCTTTCGGCGATCAGATCCCGGTCAATGTCGGCGGCGTCGAAACCAGTTTCGTCCACGCCCTCCTTGATATTCTCGAGGTATCGCTCTGCCAGCCGCAATCTCCTCTCAGCTGCAGTCTCTGCCTCATCCTCGGACTCGTTTTCTTCTACTTGTTCTCCGCTCGCGACAGAAGCGCTATCGTGGCTCTCGTCATCATCAGAATCGCTTCCAGAGATAGACTTGTCGTCTCGCTCGACTCGTTTTTGGGTGGGGCCGGCAGCCTTCGAAGGAAATTTTCCTGAAGATTTTGACGCCGCAAGTCTTTTCTTTGGTTGCTCTGAGGTTTCAGTGCGCTTGCGCTTCTTCTGCGCACCGGGAACTGTGAAAAAAGACGACATTGTGGTGAAGCCATATACTCACGACTTACGATCCCGCCTAGAAGATAAATTTCTGGGCTCAGAAAAAAAAAGTTGAGCGCCAGTGGATCACGGATCATCCACCTGCTGTTTCGAGGTTTAGCTGGCGAATCAAATGTCCAACACTGGGGCAGGGTTTTTCCGGCATAAAGCGGTGAAAGGGGGCATAAATGAGCCAGGCGTGGGAAGCTCCTGGGGAAGCGTTGACGCGCAGCGCTACAGCCTAACGGGAGAGAGAGAGCTTGGTTGCTGCTGGATCTTGAAGAAGGCTGAATAACGACCTTGGATAATTCCTCCACCACAACACATTCGACACCTTCCCACTACAAATCACAATATCGCCAACATGTAAGCTTTACTCAAGCTACAGCTACAGCTAAAGCTCATATTGACATTGCTTAAATAGGGATGTACTTCTGGGAATCACTGGAAAGGACTTCACCATTATCGCAGCATCCAAGGCTACGATGCGAGGTGCCACCATCCTCAAAGCATCCGACGACAAGACCAGAGCACTCAACAAGCACACCATCCTCGCATTCTCTGGAGAAGCTGGTGATACAGGTATTTGACCTAGCTTGTCACCCATCAATGTGCCTGTTGAATGGCCCCGCGATGACGACAGCTAACACTCGCTCGCAAGTGCAATTCGCCGAATACATTCAACGAAATGCCCAGCTCTACTCGATGCGAAATGAATCCGATCTATCTCCATCTGAACTCGCTCACTTTGTCCGCGGAGAGCTGGCCACCAGCTTGCGATCTCGAAAGCCCTACAATGTCAACCTTCTCATGGGTGGTGTCGACCCCGTCACCGGCAAGCCAGCCCTCTACTGGCTCGACTACCTAGCGTCTCTAGCAGATGTTCCTTATGCAGCGCATGGATACGCACAGTACGTTTTCCTTGGAAACAGTCGCTCGGAGAGAGACGCACGATACGAGCTGGTGGATTTGGACCGGAGCTAATTTGATCTTGTTATAGATACTACTGCTTATCTATTCTGGATAAGCACCACCATCCCGATATCACGCTCGGTCAGGGCATCAAGATTCTGACAATGTGTATCGACGAACTGAAGCGCCGATTACCGATTGACTTCAAGGGCATGGTGGTCAAGGCGGTCAAGGTAGATGGTATTATCGACATAGAGTTTGATGACGACAAGGTAGTCAAGAGCGCTTGAGAAGCGGGCAACGGATAGAAGGAAACATGACTCTGTACTACTAGATGGGTTCTGGGAGCTAATGCTTACAATAAAGGTGTTTTCCTCCAGCCACTCGTCCATGAGATGCCACACTCTTCTCTCAGAGTTCATAGAGTACATTATAACTGTTCTGTAAAGAGGTACGTATTAAATATAATACAATAGGTATCATAAAGGCTCTATGCTCATTTTTATGCAGCAAGTAAGTAGCATTCTAATTCATATCAATCTTGTGATGTGTCCTGCTTTCCTTGGACAATTCCTAGATAAATTACTTCAGGCTCTTTATTATATTTAGGCGATACCTTTGAGTCTATATGGTCAATTAACGGCTGTGGAAATGAATACATGCTTGCTGCTGCAGTTCCAGTAGTCGTTACTTACCCGTCGAGACTATAGCCATGCAGTTGTGGGATAATATAGATTAAACTAGAGATTTGTCAGTGCAAACAGTATATCAATTTTTTCCCTACCCATAGACAGTCTGGTCAGATGATCTATCTCTACAGTTGTCTGTAGTTCCCACTTATCACAGCGAATAACTCGTCGAGATGCAGCTCCAGCTCCTGATGTCAGCAACAAATCTAATGTAAAATATGGCTAGCAAGTGGTAAGGGAACCTGCAGCGCAGCTGTATTCGAGGTATGATGATTTGATCGCATTATGACAGGGTCTTGAGCACGATCACAATTTGACTCCTGGTATCATGTCAATTTGTGTTTCGATAGTATTGTTTTAGTGTCGTCAATATCATTTCAACTGACTTACTGTTAGTCCAGTCCGTAGTCGCATCATCCATCACGAACGGCCTGGTATTGGGTATGAAATCTTAATCCTAACGTTAGTTAGTACATAGCGCCTGGATCAGGAACTACATAGTACATGTACATGGATAACAGCATTTCCGAATGCATTAGTTGCACAGCAAGAATAGCATCTCTCATGACCAGTCACGATTTGGTAAAATAGTTCCGATCCTTGTATCACCCACTCCTTGACAGCCAAGTAGGCTAGTAGCCCAGTCCCGTCCAATGCACCTGTTTTCGTCGCACCGGTACCAAGATGAACTGACATGAGTGTCGTGAGTTTCATATGCAAAGAAACCCTTCATGCACAAATAGGTTGGTTGCCCAGTACAAGTTGGTCATCAAAGGCGGTGTCCTGTTGACCACGAGGTTGAAGCCTCGCAGTTATATTATTGGATGCAACAAGTGATCAGCCGATTCTAGATAGATTTTACAGAATCTCCGGATTACTAAGCCGAAGTGCTGAATCGTGAACGTTGGGAGATGTTTGTAAGGATGGTCTCGTGTATCGTGCCGAGATTGTAGACTGCTTGTACTGTGTAGAAAACTTGCATCGTTCTCCGGGAGCTTGAAAATTATGACAACTTGGCTCAGATCACTCGTGTCCCGCTTATCGGAGATTTCCCACGATATGGATACCTATTGTAGTTGCAGCGCGTCCAAATCTGGCTGGACAGTTCAGGGTCCTCTATCCCTGTACCATATCGATGCTAGCTACGCTTGCAGCACAGAGCCCAGTTAAGGTCCCAGAATTAGGTCGTGGTTGATGGCTATATTGCGTTTGAAGTTACTTAGCAGTTAATTAAAATGCTCTGTAATCAAGGCGATTTTGTTTGCCAGAGATTTACCAGCGTGTGTTTGATGTTCTGATCTCAAACCCGGTCCGGGGCGAGAAGTGGCTCAGGCACTGTATAACTTGAGTTGTCATAGATTGTTCCTTTCATGCGGGTTCCCTTATCACCTTCACCGAGTTCCTGTTGTTTGTATCTATTGTTTGGGTCCCTTTGTCTTGAGCAATACTCGCTATGATGCCAGAATAAACTGTTACTATTGACCGTGCCTGGCCAGGCACTTTTTGCTGTAAATTACTTGCGACCTAGATCTATCCGCCCCCGGTCCCATTCCGTCATTCGCCCGGATTTACGTATAGGCTAGATATCTAACTAGGTATTTAAGAAGTACATATTTTAACTTATTACTTCGTAATTATAAGAACTTTATTTAATTTATACTTGTCTTATATTTTAATTTAGTAGGAGTCCTTAATTTTACATAGAAATTAATATTATAGAAAAAAAATTAAAATAATAATTTTTCCTAATAACTTTTAAAGTACTATATTTAAAATATAATATTTTTATTTTTATAATAAAAACTAGTAAATTTATAATATCTTATCTTATTATAAAATATTAAGTAAGTTTTTTGTTTTATTTTTATTACTTTAATATTAGTATTATTCTCTGCCACCAGCTGTGTCTGGTGGCCAAAAGATACCTCCTAAGTACATCTGAGCCTGCTTTGCCCACTCACGGCCTTCCCTGACCCACTCGCCCTCACCGCGAGAAGGCGTAATCCCCTCCAAAATCCTGACCCGGCATAATGACCGCGCTAAGCCTAATCTGACCACAACTCGACCTAAATTTTTTTTTCTTCCCACTCTTCTTTCGCCTCTCGCTGTCCCTTTTCTTTCCTCTTCCTCCCACAACAAACCCTTCATCTTACAAACCTCCTCCACCCCTCTTCATCCGCGTCCTTTCTCAAGACTCTGTCTTTCCTTCGTCTCTCCTTTGAAGATTCTGCGTTTTCTTCGAAGGATATTTGCACAGCACTGACGTTTGTTTGTGCCAAAAGTAATCTATCTGGGAAATAATTGGAAGCATCAGCCTTCCGTTTCTTTCTCTCGTTTTTCCTGTCATTTTCTTTCGACGGGAACTTCACCACATCACCACTCTCTTTGATATCTGAGAGGGTCTCTTCGTCCAGTTCGAATCTTTCGCGTCATTACGACACGACTACCTTTCCGTTCACGTCTCTATCCGAAACACGACTGTCAACATGGCCGATCAAATCAACATGGGTGGCCTCTCCCTCAACGAGGGAGCCCCTCAAGGCCCTCCTCAGGGTCAGCGATCGTACATTCCTCCTCACATGCGTCGTCAGGGCGGTGGTCCCCCTGCTGGTCCTCCTGCTATGAACGGTGGTCCTGCTGGTCCTGCTGGTCCCAGCGGCCCCGGTGGCCCTGGCGGCCCTGGCCCTAACGGTCTCGGCAACAGTGCCTGGGCTAAGTAAGTACCTCATTCCTTGTTATCTTTGCCTTTCCATCTCCATAACCAGTCACTAACATATCTTCAAGCCAGAATTATGGCGCCCGCCAGTCGAACTGGGGCAACGACGTCCCTACCTACCAGAACAACAACAACAACCGCCGCGGAGGCTGGAGTGGCCGAGGTGGTGGCTACAGCGGCGGTAACAACTTCGATGGCGGTCACTCTGGCGGTGCTGGAGGTGGTGGTGGCGGAAACTACACCGCCCGCGGCTCTGGTGATGGCCAGTGGCGCGATGGAAAACACATCCCTGGCCCTGCCAACCCCCGTGTAGAACGCGAGCTCTTTGGTACCCCCGACGATCCTTCTAAGCAGCACACTGGTATCAACTTCGAGAAGTACGATGACATTCCTGTTGAGGCTTCTGGTCATGATGTCCCTGATCCCGTTAATCAATTCACCACTCCTCCTCTGGATGAGCATCTCTGCCGCAACATCGAGCTCGCCCATTACAAGGTCCCCACCCCTGTGCAGAAATACTCGATCCCTATCGTCATGGGTGGTCGCGATCTCATGGCTTGTGCCCAGACTGGCTCTGGAAAGACTGGCGGTTTTCTTTTCCCCATTCTCTCCCAGGCTTTTCTCAATGGTCCTTCTGCCGTCCCCGCTAATGCCGCTGGTCAGTTTGGCCGACAGCGCAAGGCCTACCCTACCTCTTTGATCCTTGCTCCTACCCGCGAGCTTGTCTCCCAAATTTTTGACGAATCCCGCAAGTTCGCCTACCGATCTTGGGTTCGGCCTTGCGTCGTCTATGGTGGCGCTGACATTGGCTCTCAGCTGCGACAGATTGAGCGTGGCTGCGATTTGCTTGTTGCAACCCCCGGTAGATTGGTTGATCTCATAGAGCGAGGTCGCATCTCCCTGTGCAATATCAAGTATCTTGTCCTCGACGAAGCCGATCGCATGCTTGACATGGGTTTCGAGCCCCAGATTCGCCGCATCGTCGAGGGTGAGGATATGCCCAACGTCCAGGACCGTCAGACTCTGATGTTCTCGGCCACCTTCCCCCGGGATATTCAGATGCTTGCTCGTGATTTCCTCAAGGACTATGTCTTTCTGTCCGTTGGTCGTGTCGGCTCTACCTCTGAGAACATCACCCAGAAGGTCGAGTACGTTGAGGATGTTGACAAGCGCTCCGTCCTCTTGGATATCCTTCACACACATGCTGGTGGCTTGACCTTGATTTTTGTTGAGACCAAGCGTATGGCCGATTCGCTCTCCGACTTCCTCATCAACCAGAACTTCCCTGCTACTTCTATCCACGGTGATCGAACACAGCGTGAGCGTGAGCGAGCTCTCGAGTTCTTCCGTAACGGACGCTGCCCCATCCTTGTTGCTACTGCCGTTGCTGCTCGAGGTAAGTTTTCAACTGTACATGATTCTCTTGTCAAGATTCGTTGGCTAACCAAACTCAGGATTGGATATTCCCAATGTCACTCACGTGGTCAACTATGACCTTCCTACTGATATTGACGACTATGTTCATCGTATTGGTCGTACCGGTCGTGCTGGTAACACTGGTATTGCTACTGCTTTCTTCAACCGTGGCAACCGTGGTGTTGTCCGCGAGCTTATGGAGCTCCTCAAGGAGGCTAACCAGGAGATCCCAAGTTTCCTCGAGACCATTGCTCGCGAGTCATCTTACGGTGGTGGCCGTGGTGGTCGCTCTCGTGGTGGTGGTGGTCGCGGCGGTGGCGCCACCCGTGACTTCCGCAAGTACGGCGGCGGTGGTGGTGGT
>JABFAK010000001.1:0-101180 GCA_013266265.1 Fusarium sp. NRRL 66182 | reverse complement strand
GCCAAGGACTAAGAAAAACCAAGTGTCACTGACTGAATTTGACCAATTCCATCTACAGCCTCTTCTTACATCTCGTGTCGTCTTGTCATCATCTCTGTCTCTCTCACCCTAGACTAGCAGTGACAACTATATTTGTTAGTGTAGCCCCCCCCCCCCTTCCCCCCGCAAGCTGTCCGCCCTGACTCGGGAACTACCAAACGGTGCCGGTGTTCCCACAGCCAATCATGTAACCCCACACCAAGAGTTAAATCAAACCTTACAAAAAAAAGCGAGATCCGCGTCAACCACGTGCAACTGCAACCATTCTCCCCCTGCGAGTTTTGACGTCGACGACAGAGCCGCAATGGCTAAAAAGCGAAAGCTGTCGCATCAGAATGCGCCCAATGCGCGTTCAAAGAAACACGTTCAGCAGAACAAATTGGACCAGAAGAAGCCTGCCCATGGCCCCGCAAAGAAGGCTAAAGGCAAGCAGCAGCGCCAGGCCGATGAGGAGCCCACGGTACCCTTTGAGCCTCACCACCGTATACTTCTCGTCGGCGAAGGTGACTTGAGTTTCGCGGCGTCCATAATTCACCACCATGGATGCGCAAATGTCACTGCGACTGTTCTCGAAAAGGATGCCGAGGAATTACTTGCCAAGTACCCTCATGCACAAGACAACATTGCTGTAATTCGCGGCGAGGCGCCCAAGACCAACAAGTCCGATAGAGACGGTGAATGCACTTGTACAAAAGAAGAAGAGGTCGGCCAAGACCATGACGAAAACAAAAAGGAAAACGAAGAGTCCAATGGCGAAAGCGACAGCGAAGAAGAAGACGACTACTACGACTCCGACGACCCAGACGCACCGCCCAACCCCAAGCAAACTCTTCCTCCCAACAACAAACTCGTCTACAACATCGACGCGACCAAGCTTCCCACCTCCGTAACTCGCACGCGCTTCGACCGCATCATCTTCAATTTCCCCCACGTCGGCGGTAAATCCACAGACGTGAACCGCCAAGTCCGCCATAACCAGTCCCTCCTCGTCTCCTTCTTCGAGCGCGCTCTACCCGCGTTAGCCCCCGGCGCTGCTATTGTCATCACTCTCTTCGAGGGTGAGCCGTACACCCTCTGGAACGTCCGCGACCTGGCTCGTCATGCTGGTCTCCAGGTCGAGCGCAGCTTCCGCTTCCAAGCCCGCGCGTATCCCGGCTATAGACATGCCCGTACACTGGGTGTTGTAAGAAACGCAAAGGGTGAAGTAAGCGAGAGTGGGTGGAAGGGTGAAGAGAGGGCGGCGAGGAGCTTTGTGTTCAAGAAAAAGGAGGACATTGTTCCGGTAGTGGGCAAGAAGAGGCGAAAGGGCGATGATTCTTCTGACGACGAGGACTAAGAAACGATATGATGCATGCACAGCGAAAAGCATTATTCAGGGCGTATGGCGTTTAACTCGGAGATTAGACACGTTCAGGAACATGAATTGAATTTCTCGCATGGCATGATGCGAAACAACGGGGTATCTGATGACTTCGTCCTCTATCCGTTTGTTCTCCCAGTAAACATTCCGATTACACCATTGCCAGATCCTCTCCCACACGCCAAAGCCTTTAGATGTGGCTTCTAGAAACACCATCCCAGGATGCAGGGATCAAAATGGTTCCACAACCAAGCGAGGTTTGTTTCCGACAGACGGCAGTTCAAGGACAAGCAATAGAATGATGCTGCCGAAACCCTCCTGCTGGTTATTCGCCAAGCATGCGGCCAGAAATGTACAGCCATTTATGTAGTAATGGTACAATGCGCCTGGTATCGGCCCTTAAACTCCCGAAATGCAAATGTGATTATGCCCCAGCCAAGCTCCATTAGTGCTCCTAATCGTAGACTGCTTTCTTTAGCCACTCTCCAAGTCCTGTTTTGTAGCCCTGTTCGCTGGTTCCTCAAGCCGGCGTCTCCTGCGACACCGGGCTACGAGCTTCATGCTTCAGCTGAGATAGCTCGTTGGAGGCATCCAACATGTCCTTCTCAGCACCTCTAGTGGCATTCTCCATGCCACTTGTAAGGTTGGCCTCGTCCTCAAGCCTTTGTGCCTCCTCGTTCTCCCTCATTAATGCTTCCTCCTGCTCACGAAGGGCCTGTTGTTCCGCAGTTACGACATCCTCCATGGCTGACTGCGGCGGAGGTGGCGGAGGAGGAGGAGGACTAGCCTCATCCATATCATCCTCTCTCAACCTCTTCATGGTTGGTCCATCCGATGATGCAACCGACGGTGAAGCTCCCAATTCTGCCTCCCGCTTCCGTTTACGATCTGGACTTCCTAAAGAACCATCGCTCTCATTGTCCGACAATACGATATCCTTTGTCTCACCCATCAGAGTGGCATCGCCCTTTGCCTGGGAGGAACCATCCAATCCACCAGCGGCCAGGCCATCATCACCGCCTGCAATATCAGGCCCTTCACCATCCTTGGCCTGCACCTCTGCTTCCTGGCTAACTTTGTGTTTCTGGTGTTCGCCGTATTTCTCAACGGCACGGTCCAGGAAATCGTGGACATACTTCTTCATCTTCTTTGCTTGCCTGTCACTGAGCGGTGCACCAGGATCACCAACTCGATTATTCTTGTAGTCAGAGGCCACAAGCTTCTTGGCTATGTCTTTGCCCAGGCGCTTGAGCTCCTCTTTTGGAAGCCTGTAATGGAACTTATCGAGAACAGGTTTGATGTGGGGAAACAGCTAGGATTGCATTAGACACATTCAAGACAACTCTCCAAAGGCGGCTTACCGTATTCTCGTAGATCTTCATCTGTTTTTCGACTGAAAGAGATCGCCATTTCTCTTCCTTCACCTCCTTAATCGGTGTTTCGATAGCCTTGGGCGTCGAGACAGTAGGATGTTTGGGTGTACCCTTCTCAGTGACCTGGTTGATGATACTTTGTATTGCCAGCTGTTCCTTCATAGCCCTGGATGGCGTCCTTGCAGCAGGCTCTGCCGCGGGCTGCGTAGGCCTCTGCCATGTGGTAGTTCCCTGCTTGTTGTAAAAGTAGGTATTGCCTGCAGCATCCTTGGCGGTGAACCAGCCCTGAGGGAGAGAAGCGTTGAACGGAGGCCTTCGACTGCGTCCACCATTATGGAAAAATGCATTATTCCTCTGGGGCACACTGTTCCGAGGACCCTTTGGCGCATCGATAGTACGTGGTGATGCCGTTTTGGAGGAAGATTGAGCAGGCTCCTCATCCCGACCCGCTCCACGTCGTTCTTCAAACGAATTCGCAGTTGGTGCATTGGGGTCAAACTTGCGCCGTTTGATGCGATATGCCACCTCCAACTTGCTCCATTCGTCGAGGAGTTTCTTGGACTTGTCAGCCACCTCTTCGTGCTCGGATCGCGTCAACCCCTCGATAGTTGCCTCGATCTTGGAATCCTGCACCTTGTTCCTCGTCAGACGGGGGAATTTGTCGAGAATATCCAGCACCTGAAGGACAACGTTGTGATCGTCGAGAAAGGTGTTGAGTGTTGTTTTGAGGATTTGATAGGCGTGCATTCGCATAACGCAGTGGATGACACGTTCGTCATCACATTGCCGAATACGCTCCAAGATCTTGACGGCAATCCACTTCTCCTTGCACTGCATAAGGGCAGCCATGACCTTCTGAGCGTCATCTTCGTTGAGGCTGCGTGATGGTATACTGCTGACGTACTCCTCGTCATCCTCGTCGGGCCTCTTCTTCCGAGGCTTCTTGGAAACCGCAGTATCCCAACCATCACCACCGTCGATGCCGAGCGCCTCAACGATGCCAGTGGGTAATTTGGTCGATCGCTCGGTTTGTGTCTTGCCACCAATAAATCCCACGCAATTGGGTTCCCCGCAGTAGCATGGTTGGGGGTCGGCGCCGTATCGGTCAACGTTGTAGTTAAAAACCAGCTCCTCCCCAGATCGGATCTTGCGCAAGGCAAAGATACCCATGCGAAGCTTATCGCCAACCACCCACTTATCAACATAGCAATTGGGGTTGCACGAGTGATTGCAAAAGCGGCCATAGTTGCCCTTTTTTGTTGCATCCACAAACTCGCTTTTGTTGAGCGACATGAAGTAAAAGTGCTTAATGCCCTCCTCATCGTACTGAATCATCCGGCGGCGAAAGGTAGGCTCGTTAATGACCTCACCAATGTACTCAAAAACGAAGTCGTTGGGCTGCAGGTCCGCGTCGGTGCGTAGGCCGAAACCCTTCTTTTCGGTTTTGATGACTGAGACATTGGCGTATTGTTTGCGCTGAAACCGCTGATTTTGGCAGCCTCCCGCACAGTTTCCAGCCTCGGCGCTGCACTCCATCTTGGTTGCTCGGTTAATACAGTCTGAGTCGTCACCACAAGCAATATTCTCGCCATTGTCTGTGAAAAAAGAAAGTCAGCATAAAACAAGGGCGCAACAAAAGTGGAAGCCGCAAGGCTCAGTCTAGATCACGTACTCCATTCTTCCCGGCACTCGCAGTCCAAGGCGTCGTTATCTGTGGATCCGAGGTGTTTTGAGCCGTAAAGACAATCGGGAATGAGCTGAAAGAAATCACAAGACTCGGTGGTCATATCGGGCAGGTGGTCGAAAAGCACGGGTTCGCGACTGGCGGCAAGTTTCTGAGAAGCTTTTCGGGACAGCTTTGGGGGCTTGGTTGAGCTGGGCGTGTCAGCGCTTCCGCTGCGCGACTTGATGCCATCCTGGGAGGCAGTCGGCGACCGGGAGCCTTCCTGGTCGCCGTTCGTGGCGGTCGTAGGAGTATTGTCCTCTCGCTTCACCTGCGCGCCATTTGCGCCTTCCTCGAGCTTGATTTCCTCCATTTTGCTAGTCGTATACTCGTCATCCTCCATTAGTACATTAGGAGCAACAGCACAGATGCCGAGTTTGGAGCGAATTCTCGTGGATTGTTGAAGGGACGGGCGCGATAAGGAGCGAGACGTGTCGAGAGGTCAAGAAGGTGGAGGAGTGTGGACGTGGTGGAGCGGGTACAGGCGCATATATATGAATGTGTGAGGGATGGAGCAAAAAGTCGAGTCTACGGAGAGACAAAGAGGAGACGGTGATGGAGGCCAAATCCGGAGTTAAGCGATCACGCGGAAAAAGTGACAGGGAGAGACAAAAAGGATCAAGACCGTGCATCGACGATGAGAGACGACGATGAAGGGACGAAGCCAATTCGAGTCGAGAAGGCTCATTCCGACTTGGTCAAGGCAAGGCAAATAGCATGTTTAGGTAGTCGGAATTTTATAGCACCGAATACCCGATGCAAAAGGCCCGACCGAGGCCACCTGCATACGCGCGCGCGCCATGGCTGGCTACGTCCTAGCCCAGTTTCCATAGCGTGCTGGCGATTGTAAGCCACTCTACACAACAGACGTGCTTTGGTTGATGTGGCTATTGTAAATATCTGCGGGTTGAACAAGGTAGAAATTCATTCAATTTCTTAGCTCAGGTTGCTTGGCGAGGCCTCTGATCTCTGAGTGTTCCTCAACGTTGACGATGTACTCAAAATGCGCCTCAGCAGCTCTTGATAGTCCCAGCCCAACACCTCCCCAGCCAGCAATCTAAGACTTGCTTGGTCTTGGCGACCTGGTCGATCCGGACCTGTCATATTCTGCAAACAAAGAATTGTCAGCCACGTTGAGCGTTACAGGAGGAGACGGACAAACCGGGTTGAATGTTGACATCAGATGAAGCAAACTTGGACTCGGGCGAATTCCGAAATCTTCAAACATCAATTCTGATCGGAGCAGTGACTGATAGCTCTTGTGCCGCCTCGTTGCTCTCAGCGGACGTGATAGCTCGCGCGTTGGCGGTGACGGCGACAACGCCGTTGTATGGAGCGACACCGTCGACATGGTTGAAACGAGCAACAACTGGCAACGCCCAGTATTTCCCTTTACCAGAGACAGGAGGCATCACTGTAACCGTGGCTTCCTGGCCTGCAAGGAACTCTTCTAGCAAGATGGATGGGGACTCATTACACAATGCTTGAGTATGTTGAGTAAGGTCCTGCAGGTCGCGGCATACGCGTACGCCATGGCTGCCACGGCCACGAATCGGTTTTGCAACAACAGGGAAAGTGAGGACAAGTTCCTGGAGATTGCGATCGATGTTGGGATTATCGTGGATCGACCACCAACGTGGCAAAGTGAACCCATCAAGTTTCCGCAGCAAATCATTGGCACATTCCTTGCCGTCGTACTTATCAGCAACTAATGGGCCTTGTCCCACGATTCTGATGCGATCTTGGTACTCAGCAAGGCGTTTCGAGAGTTGAAGAGGATGTGTTGCAAAGAGAATCGTATTAGCCCACATGTGAGCTGCACCTTTTTCCACAGCCTCCACGGCTCCATCCTCGGTATCGGGAAAGGACCACCCAACGTGTTGTTTTGGTTCGAGATCATCACTCGGGCAGACAATTTCAATACCGGGCGGTAAGCTCAGGTTGTAAGCGATACCGGTGCTTGAATCACGATACCCTACGATGGGAGCCAGGCTAGAGAACAAGAGGATTGGATGAGAGATGTGCCTCCAGGTTTCTTTGGTTTCTGAATTCCATCGATGATAGGAGGGCCGAGGCTCTGATAAAGCACGTCTACGCGAGGCGGCGATGCAGAAGATATGGGAACCTGGAAGAGATGACGACGAAGTTGTTGACGAGCAACTTTGGATGTAAACGATCGCATAGCGAATGTGGGTTTCAGGGTAATCATCTGAGCGCGAACGTTACACCGGACATATTCCGTGACTGTAGTGGTATGAAAGAAGTAGATAGGGTTTCCCTTGTTGAATAAGTATGTGTGTATCGTCATCTCTCGGATGTAAGTGGGGTATTTCGGAACTGTCTTTGTGAGCTCCTCATCAGAACCTGGATAACTAATACAGGTCTTAAGCTCAATGACAGACCAACATAACTGGTAGTACCTATCGATAGTATAGATTTAGTTGATATATGCTGTACTCATCAATGGACCTAGGTATTCCGTTGCCGAGCACCTCAGCTTGGTCCAGTCAGGTGCTGCCAACTCACTGTGCATTCAACGGCTGCGAGATGTCCGACGTCTTCGACTTAACCAAGGTAGTAGGTACAGTATCTTGGATGGATGTTGCAACGCCATGGCTGGTCTTGTTTATAAAAAGGAGATACGCTCCAGTGCAAAGAAAATTAAAAACCTCTTTATCCAAGCATCCATCAAACATACATAGTTCTGGTCTATACCACCAACCAACCATACGTACCTAGGTCAGGGTACCTTGGAGCGCAAACCACTTCAACGAACCCTTGGCCAGTGCTACGATTGTCAAACACGACAAGTCAACCACATGCCCAGTGACCAGAGACAGACACAATGGAGGCAACATGACTTGAAGCAAAGGGCCCGTCGCCAACGGGCCAATAGGCGATTCGCCGCATCTAGCTGGCTCTCCAAGTTGCACCAACAACCCCTTGCCAAACACTGAACACTGACGGGAAGGGATTGGTGAAATAACCTACGTACAGTACAGGCCTTGCGCAGATCATCATGAGCTCAAGTCAATCAATCGTTGGTTGGTGGGCACCATGAGCAAAGCAAATACGGCATTACCAAGCTTATTTTTGACCATGGTGTCGTCGTATGGCGAGAAGCCAATGGGGTATCAAGGAATCCTGTTGGTGTGCATCGACGGGCTGAGCTCGTGAGCATGGGACAGGGCATCGAGTCTGGACATGTGGGAGGAAATCGACGACATTTCAACAGGCCGAGTCAAGCGCCTTCAGCTTCTGGCGGGATTGGTCCCCCTGAACCCTTCCAGACCCGTCTTGATGCATCCACGATTGCCGCACTGTTTTTATATTTGGACGAGTTTACAACCAGAGGGGTTGCAATCGACTAGAGAATCAAGCACCATGGCAAATTGGAGCACCTCAACTGAGACATTTTGAGGCCTCAAGTCAATCGTGCACGCACACCAGGAGATCCGATCCTTGATTGTTACCCGGCAGCCTCACTAGCAGCTTGAGTCACGGGCTCTGATACACTATACATGGACCTGATCACAACCTTGCAAACCTGCGTACGCCACAGAGCAGGAGGATTTCCAGATGCAGAAATTCGGCTTCAGCTGTACAACGGAACACATACAGGAGCAATCTCATGCTCCCCTGACGAGTGTGCTGGATCGCATCTTGTACATGGCTTTTTCGGCCACTCCCGTACTGGCGTCTTACCAGTATAGCTTACATCCATTCCATGCTGATGTACTCTACCAACCGATCAAGCGGTTTGGTGGTTTTGAGTACCTCGGCAAGGTGGCTCATCTCATCTCATCTCGGCCACCGTCTTGTGTATCCTTTGGCTCGTTCTGACACTGACACTGACACTGACACTGACACTTGACTACACTGGCACCGCTTAAAACCGATCCAAGTTGGTCTGCCACTTGTCTCGCGTCTATCACTACCTACTACCTACTAATCTTAGATATTGCCCAACCGGTCTTGATTAGCAGTCACATCGCCAACGTGATTACCTGGCAGACAAATCACCCACCACCTACCCTTTTCTCTCACTAGGTTCCTCTACGTCTCAAAGTCACGTATCCGGAGGATTCAAGACGAAGCCTTCGACAAAAGCCTAGTTCTGCCTTTGGGCAGACTCGGTAGGAGACCTACTCCAAGGTAATCCTCACTACATCCCGTGCGCAAGTATTTCCCAGGCATCTTACTGCGCATACAGGAAAACCCAACACAGGCTAGGAATTAACCAAGCTTTGCAAGTCGCTTTAGAAGCACAGGCTGCTGTGAAAAGACCG
Organism: Fusarium sp. NRRL 66182; assembly: GCA_013266265.1. Taxonomy (NCBI): domain Eukaryota; kingdom Fungi; phylum Ascomycota; class Sordariomycetes; order Hypocreales; family Nectriaceae; genus Fusarium; species Fusarium sp. NRRL 66182. The sequence continues at coordinate 92,396 of JABFAK010000001.1, read as the reverse complement.
GTAGCTCGGTTCCTGTACACCCCGTTTGGCCTGAAGCAGTAACCTTCGCTTTCCCATCCCTCTGCTACCACATGTATGTGCCTCAGGACCCTGGCCCAATCGCTTCCTTTTGCCGTACCCAGGGTGCCCAAGGCAGCCAGCCGGAATCTATCGATAGGCTGCACTGGAGGTTCTCGCATGGAACCTGACATTCCAAGAATCCGCCCTTAGCCACTACCTCGGTGGCTATCTCTTTGTGTCTTTGGATCGAGCCCTCAGCGGAGATACGGGACAAATGTGCTAGGTTTATACTTTCCCTTGCTAAAGTAGACTGGAAGTACGGAGAAGAGGCAATCACTTCTCACTCGATGGCAGTTTGCTCGCCTTTTGTGTTCTAGCTGAGACTTGAAGACCCCTCTAGCATACGCTCTAGCCGTGTCAGGCTTTTCTCGGTCCTTTTCAACTGTGTTAGTTGCGGAGTGATGGAAAGATGGAACCATTTAATGATCGAGAAAAGGTATGCTGCTATGACATACCATACTCTAGCTTTCAAACTGACCACCCTCAAGCGGCACCTCATCGCTGAGATAATCAAGAACAGCCAGGTGGATATTAGAACGTTGGAAGGATTTATCCAGGCGACTCGCATCGAGCCCAACTGGATGCAAATGCAGCTACCCCATGGTAGGTTGACGAACCAGGTCAGGCTGCCAATTCGCCGCGTCTAACCAGCTCAACAGGCCGGAACATGAACCAGTGTATGGTAGCCGCCAATGCTTTGGGAATACCACAGCGTGGGATAAAGCGCAGAGCTTCTCAGGAGGCACCTGACAGTCAAAATAGCAATGGCACAGAACCTTCCAGGCCTCAAGAGCTTTCTACATTACCTCGACCGCCGATATCGAATTCCCAAGCAATTCTACAGCGCCCGGCAACGATGCCCATAGATCCCCGTTTACCGCAGCCTCAACCAGCTGAGGTGCTTCCCAAGAGGAAGAAGGGCCGCCCAGCGTATGCAGGCCGGGAGGCATCTACCCATCAACCTTTCAGCCCTCGACCTATTGCGCCTAGGCCTCCACCAGGACAACGGCTACGGCCAGGTACCCAATCGTCTTTTCGACCGATTGCCCCCGCCAGTCATACCACTCTCCCACCGTTGTCTAACTCAGGATCAATGCCAAATGTCTCTAGAGGCATGAACCATGCGTTGCCGTCAACTCAGCAGTCCACAGCCGTACCACACTACCCCTTGTCGTCTCCTAGACCAGGACTGGCAGGTCCGGCTAATGTAGCTCGGGGGCAAGACTTCAGAAATGTGAATAGCCTTCCAGTGAGAAGCGACCAAGTGCATTCATGAACCATCAGCTAACCTCTAGAAGTCTTCTGCTCTTACGAAATCATCCCAGCCAGTGACTTCTCGCTCTAGATCACTAAGCAGAGCAGCTCCTATCGAGATAAAGCAGGAACCTATTGAGCACGATCGACCAAGCTCTACACAGCCACCCAGAACGAGCAATAACATCTCGACGGAGAGCTGTGCGCCATCTCAAGTGCAACAGACGAGGGCAAGCTCGACATAGGAATATAACTACCCGAGCCCAACAGCACTAAGCCCTTGCCTCTGCCTTTTCAGGTTTGTATTTGGATCGATAATCCTTATACAAATCGTATACAGTAACACAAAGAGGTAAGAGAAAGATACGAGACAATAATTCGTATCCGTCTTTGTGTTCAAGGTTACTTGCGACCCTCGGTAGATTAGAATGGACTTGGACTGAGACTTGTTCAAGGTGTCCAAGATTTGTCAAGGTCAATTCAATCCTCTTTCTCGCTACCCTACTTTCTTAATGCTATCTGAATTGTATACCATTACTTCCTTAACCTTGTAGACGTCAATGAACACTCCGCCGGTGCCTTAATTGACATTATACAATAAAGACTGCACTTGCAGAACAGTAGACTAGGGTGTCTTCAGAGAGGAAAAACGCCTTGATTTAATTGATTGATTGTAATAAAGTTTTTTTGTCCTCAGATATTCTGCCTAACATACTCCAAACTTTCAAGTCAAAGTGATCAATATCTGAACCACCTATGAATCTTTTGCTTAATAACATCTTTGGTTTCCTGCGTTGGTCCTGAACTCCACTGCCGTTAAATAGTCGTTTGCTCGTCACCCTTTACTCCTTAATAATCTTCTCAATGGCCTCGAGGAGAATATTGGCGTGCTGCTGTTGGAAAATGAGCATAGGACGTAGACGAACGGCACTGGCGCCGCTGCCGCCAATGTTCACGCCCAAAGTCTTGGCTTCGTTCAGGAACTGATCGCGCTTAGGGCTATCAAAGGCGATAAATGTACCCTGACCCTTGCCACGGAGGTTCTGAATCTGGTCTGGATACTTGTTGCTCAGAGCCTCAAGCTCCTTGAAGAGACCATCACCCATTCGTGCGGTGTGATTGACTAGATCATATTTGTTGATTTCGTCAACAATTGCCTGGAAGAGAATGGCACGAGCAGGGTCACCCATCCATGTGTTGAACTGACGGAAAGGCTTGTTGGGACGGATAGCGGGATCGCCGTAATAGAAGCCTGCAGCCTGCGCCTTCTTGGAGAAGGTCACGATATCGGGAGGAGTTCCGAGGTTCCAGTGCTCATGAGCCCAGAACTTGCCGGTAGCGCCGATACCGGTCTGTACTTCGTCCACAATAAGGAGAACATTGTGCTTCTTGGTCAGACTGCGCAACTTGCGGAAGAAGTCGGGTGAGGCATGATTGTCGCCGCCCTCGCTCTGGATGGGCTCAACAACCACGGCGCAAGGGGGGTGGTGCCAGTTCTTGATGAGATGCTCGACTTCATCGAGACTGGCCTGCTCGATCTTCCTATTCTCCTCCACATTCTCTTCGAGAGGGTATTTGAGCTTGGGGAAGGTAGCTTGAGGCCAGTCAAAGGCAGGAATATCGATCTTGTGAATAGCCTTGGAACGGGTCGTCGAAAGCGAACCGAATAGACGGCCGTGGAAGCCAGTCTTGAAGGAGAGAATAGAGAGATCAGGGCTGCCTGGGGCGTGGTTATCCATCGCGGTATCAAGCTCTTTGGCACTGAATTCAACTTCGGGCCCACCGCGGTCCATCTGTCGACGCCAGATAAAGGCGGCCTTGTAGGCGGTTTCGTTGGCATCGGAACCAGCCATGGCGGTAAAAACATTGTCAAGACCCTTGGGAGCAACGGAAAGAAGACTAGATTTGAGAAGGTCGGCCCAATCGTGAGAAGGGAAAGCACCGAGAGCAGGGCGGTTCACAATGGCGTTGACCATTTCGGGGCTGGAAGCAGCTTTGATGAGGGCGGGGTTATTGTAACCGACTGCAATTGAAGCAATTTGAGCATAGCTATGTCCTTTGTCAATCTCACAACCCAAGAAGAAAGAAAAAAGCTTTTGAGTGAGGCCTACACATCTAGAAGAACGTTGCCATCAGGGTCGGCAATATAGTTTCCCTTGCTCTTGGTATAGTCGACAAGCATGCCTGAGCTGCGGGTATCAAAGACTTGGGTGAGCTCCTCGAGGAGCTTCTTGGACTTGGGCCCAGGGATGGTTGTTTTGACTGTAGGAGCTTCTGGTTCGCCAGCAAAAAAGGGCTTTTCAGATACTGCAGCCATTCGCATGTTTCGCGAGGTTACGAAAGAGCGGCAAGCCGTAGCTCGAGAAGTAGCTCGAGAAGCAGCTCGAATAGCAGGCCGAAAGGCCATGCCAGCGCGAAGTGCCGACATGACGATGGGATGGTTTGTGATGAGATATGAATTGATATTGCTCTGTCTGCTGGGAAGCGGAATCAAGGTTAGCATAGAGGACGTGTCGTCATGATAATCCAACACAGCATTGGGTCACGAGGTGCAACCATGATTGATTGAGACGGAGGAAGGCAGAACTCACTCAATACCCGAGATACCTTGGTACTTTTTCTAATAGAGAGACGTGACACAAGAGGAGGTAGGTACCTGATATGGAAGCAAAGAGGACGGAAGGGAAGGGAGGGAAGGGAAGGAGGGTAAGGGTCTCTCAGCCTTTTTATATCATGAATGGGCTTGTACTCGGACTCGGACCCGACACTCAGGTCTCGTCTCCCGTCATGATGCCCCTAGCTCTTGCCTCACAATTCACCAACAGCAAGCAAAATGGACCTAAAACTTTCCTTCCCCGCAGTTTTGAGAATTGACCAAGCGGAGCGGAATCAGGAAAGAGGAGGGAGGGGTCAGTTTAGTCTAACGTTAGAGTGAAGCTCAAAGCTTGCCTCAATAGGAAACGAGCTCCTCCACACGTTCTTTACCATCAGTCAGTCAGTCTCACTTCTATCCTGTATCTATTACCTACTTGGAGAATCAATTGATGCCATCTCTTCTCAATGGCACTGGATACCTACCTAGGTATTTCTACTTTGTATATTATATCACAGTTAACGCGAGCATATTGTATCGACCTAACTTCATACCATCTCTTATGCAAACAGCGAGATCCCTGTATGCCGAAACGCCGTGCAAGCAAGACCACCACGTATCGATCCAATGTTTCGATATCACAGCCAACCAACTTACTATCTCATTCTCCAGGACTGCTCCTGTGGCTACCATAAGCCAGCCGCTCCTATTCTCGGCCTCTTTCGTATCTGAGAACTCATTCAATCCTCCGGCGGGTTAACCTTCCTCTTTTTTAAGATCTGCTCCCCAACTTGTAAGTGTGGAGTAGACGAGGTACCTACGTATGTTGGTATGTCGCCCTGCATTCTCAGACAAAACAGTAGATAAAGGTAGGTATGCTTGTTCTTTTCAGAGGCGCCTTCTAGCTACAGGACCTTGCACTTGTTCACCGAGCTTCGCCGCAAGAAAGCATCACTTGATTCAACACTCGTCTTTGCAGGGTGGGGATTTGTTTACTGCCAAATAGGTACCTAGGTAGGTAGAGGGACGTACATCGGACCGGTTCCGAGACCGGAACCGGTCGCCATTGTCGGTCGCGAGAGGCTCTCAAGGCGATCCAGAAGCCTTCCATTTTGGGCAGGTCGATGGAGACGATCTAGACGAGGCACCTCATAGCAACCGTCTTACCCAAACGTCGATGATCTTTTATAGAGAGAAGCTGGTTTTACTCAAACTTGGCCAACTCTTTTACGTAGTCAATCAATGCGCAAAAAATAAAATATTATGCTGATCCGCCGCGAAGCCATAAAATCCCTGTATACCTAGGTATGTAAGCCTGGCTCTGCTCAACTGTCACGGTGTCATGCCAGACACTTTCACTGACATACAATCTAAAGGCAATCTGACCTCACCTCGTCCAACAACTGCGATACCATTAATCAAACAATGTCAATGCGCCGGAGTCCCATGCCAATGATAACGCTATATCAATGCGATGCCTAAATCACGGAAGCAATGTCTGTCGCCTTTAACGCCTCGTCCTCTCTTGCAAGCTCAATCATCCTGCTCATGCTCTCGCATATACCTGACAAATGTCTTCTTGTGGGTCTGTGTATCTTGTTAGTGCCATGCAATCACGGTTTTTGCCAGCATGTATTGAACACTAACCATTCCGACAAATTTGCCGTCTTTAAGCACACAGATATATCGGAGACCCAGCTTTGAGAACAACTCATATGCCAAGTCCATTGGGGATTTGATGTCCAGCGCAACCGGTGCCTGTATTTTATCAGCAACGTGTTAAGTGGAACATGTTGGAACATGACTTACGGGATCAATGTATGGTGTGAAATCCGTCGGATCGTGCGCCCCATCGTCTTCATCAACGCTGGGAATGCGGTCCATTAGACAGAGGTTATTGGCCTCGTCCTCCAGCTGATCAAGGGCATATCCAAGATCTGGTGCGGGAATCAACCCGACCAGGATGCCGTGTCTCACAATGGGCAATCCTCCATCGAGTTCGCCAGCTTTATGTAGGAGCTCAAGCTTGACTCGCAAGCTGGTAGCAGGTACCACGGGTGAGTTAGTAATGTCAATGACCCGCTCTCGTCGAATCCGTGGCACAATATCTGCCAGATCCTCCGTAAATATCGGCTTGTGCTTGTTATCCAGGAATGGGTATGAGTTCATGCTGGTAAGGAGGTCCTGCTCGAGTTAGTTACCCATGCTGTAAAAAAAGCCTGTAGCTGCCGAAAGCTTACATAGATGCTGTTGGGTTCAATTGCGTCGGCTATCCATTTGGCTACCAAGATGGCCAGTGAGAATGGCAAGACATAGTCGAGGCTACCGGTAAGCTCGAACAGAATGACTGCAAGTGTGACGGACAATCTCGTAACGCCGCACATGGTGGCACCGGCCGCAATGAGACCATACACACCAGGTTGGATGCACGAACCGTCTCGACTGATTGCACAGTCTCCCCAAAGACCCCAGCTTGGAAACCGCAGTACTACCCATTGTACCAGATGGCCGACGATTCGACCCATCAAGCCTCCCACTACCATGGATGGGACATAGATACCGGCAGGGACTTTCTGTGGTGTGTGTCAGCTCACGTTTCAACAGGGCGTGGTACGCAACTTACAATGCCAAAGGTGATGACGGTCAAGAATGCCTTGATCAAGAGTGCCACGAACAAGTGAAGAAGAATAGGGGGGATGTCATCTATAGATCCGGGGCACAAGGTACGCTCTTCCCAATCAACGTCTGAGCCCTCACAAGGTGAAGCCAGATTCAGGAGCAGCTCCGCAACAGGAAGCTTCGTTAGTGCGTTCCAGTAGCTCATCATGCCGGTGACCAGGGCTACAAGAAGCACCTCCAATAGAGGATATTTCTTAATCACCTTGATCCTCCTGAAGGATTGAGCCCAATACTTGGAGGCTTTGATGAAGAGAGCTCCCAGTGCACCACCGATGATTCCAACAAAGATGAAGCTCACCAGTTCAAAGTATTCCCAATCAACCACGTAGCGCACTTCGAAAAGTACAATCTTGTGCGTGCCATAGGGATTGAGAAACTTGAGCGACAAGGCGGCAACAATGCAGCAGAAGAAAGTTCGGAACAGCGTCTTGGCAGGGAAGAAGTACGAGACCTCCTCTAAGCCAAACAGCACTCCACCCAAGGGCGCGCCAAAGGCAACGGCCACTCCTGCTGCCGCTGCGGCCGAGATAACCTCTCGTCGCTTGCCATCATTTCGATCGTACTTGGAGAAGATTCGGCACAGGATGTTGCCCACACAGGCTGCCATGTGGACGTATGGACCCTCTTTTCCGAGACTCATACCAGAGGCAACACTCAGAATCAAGGCCAGCATCTTGACAAACAAAGTTCTTACACCGAGGAAGCCGTGCAGAACGAATCCGCTCAAGATGACACGAACTTCGGCTACTCCGCTGCCAGCCGCCGAATAGTACACCATCGGTGGGGTTTCCGGCTTGGGGTCAGCCTGAGGCACAGGTGTCGATGCCTCGCTGTTGTTTGAATCATCGTGTGTCTGAGGAGGTGCATCCACAGCCAGGTTCTCATCCAAAGTTGTCAATTGGTAAGCCGAGGGAACAACGGTCTTGGTCCAGAGCGTCATCCAGCACGCAATACCGGCGAGAGTAAGAACAAGGGTGATGTATATCGCGAAGCTGCTCCAGACGTCTCCTTGAGAATTTTCTAGAGCGGATGACCATGCTACCCAGTCGTCGCAGGTCGGATCGGGACAGCATCTCTAAAGCACATGTTAGTCAACTTGATCTCAATGTGAACTTCAAAGAAGCGTTTGCATGCAACCAAAAGACACGGACTACTACGAACCTTTTTGTTCAGATACCAGGACTTGCTGCAGTAGCCGTCTTTGAAGTCAAAGACAGTCGACTCAGCAACATCAACCGTATAGGCCATCAATGCCACGATAAACCCACACAGGGCGCTCAAAATCCATCCTTGGGCGCCATCAAATACGATGCGTAGCCTACCCCAGAAGTCCTTCCGACTACGTAGCTCCTTGACTCGGTGTGAATCGGCGATGGCATCGTGTACCCAATCGGTACTGGTAAATTGATCGTACCACATGCGTTCGTCAGGGAAGATTGTGCCTTTAGACTCGGCCATGGAAGACTCATGACGATCCGAGAATGCGTTTACTAGTCTCGAGCTCCATGAAGGATGCCGGCTGTGGTTTCGTGAGCCATGATAGGCACCTGAGGTAAGCAACAGGATTAGCCGAGTCCAGCATTAGATGGTTAAGGATTTTGGAGTTGCACCTATGTAGCTGTGTTCCCGCGACAGTGTCCCTCTTTCTCGGCGACTTGTGCTTGGCCCACTGATGCGGACGCGCGACCGCGAGGTCGTAAGAAGGGGAGTTCGCTCATCTAGGTCGCCTGAGGAGTTGTTCCGGTCTTGGGGATGCAGTCGTCTAGTTGTTCGTGGTGAAGGTGGCTCAGAGCCTTCTGCCTCTTGTCCTGCCATAGCGGAACAGAGCTCTCAGTGGGAAAACGATGAGCTACCGAGTACGAGGGGATCCAGAGCAAGAGAGGAGAGCTCCAGGACGAGCTGAGTTGTTTAAAGGGAAGACCAAGGACAAAGCGGGACAAAACTGGAACAAGAAGGGACGATCTGCTCCGAGTGTTTATCCTCGACGCCCGTGCTTGTCTTGCTAGAACTTTTGGTGGTTCGTCGGTTGTCACACCGTCACCTCACAAGGGTCCAGGTGACCCTTGATGGTGGGAGTGTGGAGGCGCGCCAAGCGTGACTCGCTATTGAGATCGCGGGGCGTAAGGAATTTGGTTCGACGACTTGGAGATACTGCCAGCAAAGTGTCGAAACGAATGTGCTTTTGATAGCTATTCCTTGAGCTTTAGGATAGCGCGATGTTGATGTTTGATTCGTCGCCTTTGACCTTTTCAACTGCCAAATTCGGTAACAAATGTGCCGAGCTGTCAACAATGAATGGATCACTTGTCTAGGTTGTATAGGTAGGTACCGGTGTTGGCCTTATCTGAAGCCCCTTTTTTGTAGAAAGAGGGACAATCGTACACCTTCAGCACTAAAGGAGCCGCAAGCTATAGACCGAGATAATCCAGGAAGAAGAAATAGAAGGTGTTGATAAACCTGAAATACGGTAAACCTTGAAGAAAAGGAGAGGTAGAAGGAGAAGACATGGAAGGCTGGAACTGCAGCACGATAACGGTGCAGGTACATCAAAGTACCGAGGGAACGTGGGAATGGATGAGATTTCGTCATTGCTAGGCTGACTCAAAAATAAGCTCCCCACTGATAGCAGGCATGGTGATTTTCAGGCGGCTAGCGCTCCATACGAAACCGCTACTGTCATGGATCCATCCATGTTAAAAGATGGCGGGGACATCGCTTGTCATTCATTCCTTGATTGATGAATCCCAGTATTTGAGGGTTCGGTGTTCGGTGATGCGGATACATACATACCTACCTAGGTGGTAGCAGTAGGTACGCATGGCTACTAATTACAGGCTTCCACACGATAGAAAATAGAGCAAGTTGAGGTATAAACCAATCTTGAACAACCTGAGTACAAGATTCATATTTGTCCCTGCAACACTATAGTTAACCACATGCCAACACAACTACTGATGGAGCAGCTATAGTGACTTGGCAAAGTGGTTCTTACAGGGGCTTGATTCAAGAATTAAATATACCCAGAGACTGAGTCAGGCTGGCTGAGAGGATGTACGACACTTGGATCATCCCCTCAAAGTAACCACACGGTAACTGTACAAGTCAGATCTGAGTACTAGCATGAGGCTCAGACACCATCTTGAGACCTATCCGGTGGTCTGTGTCAGAGATCATGTGGTTTAGAAATAATGTAAGCTGAGCATGTGTTCTATCGTCAAAGTCGAATAACTGGTTGTATGGAATGTGGCTACCTTTGTTGCTGGATGTGGCTAGTGAATATGTGCCGGTTGGAGTGTGGCTTGACAGTCTAGTCTTTCTTATCTCTTATCGTAAACTAAAAATTTCCAGATTCCCGACTGTAAAAAAAGTGCTGCGACAACTGCGACAAGCCGCATTCGCAAATCTGTTCGTCCAAGTCTTGGTTCTCTCCCAAGATTCATACACAGTCGCTTTCTTACGGATTCGCCGAATATGGCCAAGAAGAGAAAGGCCTCCGGCCGCAATGCGCCATCTGGTCCCAAGGAACTCGACCCTTCAGATGCCCGCCTTGGACCCATCAGCACTTACGAAGATGTTGCTGACTCGGAAGACGAGTACTTCATGAACCGGGACCAAATATTACTAGATGACGAGCCCAACTCAAAGCGTCGAAGGAAGCAGGACGAGGATATCGAGCTGTCTGACGAAGAGGTTCTTGGTTACGAGGACTCGGATTCTGGAGAGGATGATCAAGATGAACAACCACGCAAAGCCAAAGGATCAGCATCGGATGGCGCAGCCTCGGATGAAGAAGTAGGGCAGGACGAGGAGGAAGGTGATTCTGGTTGGTGGGGAGCCTCAAGAACCGATTACTACAATGCCGACAATATCGAGACCGAGGCCGATGCTCTCGAGGAAGAAGTGGAAGCCAAGCGTCTCCAGAAGAAGAAGCTGTCCAAGATGGCCGAGGAGGATTTCATCTTTGATGGCGATGAATGGTTAGCCGAGGGTCAAGAGACTGGTGATGGCGAAGAGACAGTCACAGAAGTTCTCAAGGAGGCCGAAATTACCGACGACATGGGAGCGGACGAGCGATATTCGCTTCTCAAGAACCGCTACCCCGAATTCGAACATCTTGTCAGGGAATTCAAGACACTGCAGCCTACTCTGGTGGAACTTCAAAAAGCAGCTCAAGGCATGTCGGGTCAATCGCTCGAAGCAGTCAAATACTGGGTTGCTGGGTGCTACGTGGCTGCTCTGGCGAGCTACTTTGCTATCTTGACATCTCCTGCAAGAGATGGTTCCAAGGTGCAGAAGACAATTGATCCTGCCGAGCTACGAGACCACGAGGTGATGGAGACTTTGATGAGCTGTCGCGAGGCATGGCAGAAGGTCAAGGACCTCAAGTCAAACAGGGGTGACAGGGACGATGCTATATCGGATATTGACGAGGAGGCATTCATGCAGGGCGTGCAAAACCTCCGCGACGAGGTGAAGAAGACAAAGAAGAGTAAGAAGGCATCGAAGGAAGAGAAGGCTGCTGCAGAGAAACTAGCACAAAGACTCGCAAAGGTCAAGGCTGGAGAGGCTGCCGTTGCTGATCTCTACGACCTACCTCTTCCCGGCAAGAGGTCCAAGAAACAGCACAAGGCTGCGGCTGCGGATCAGCATGAGGACAATTCTGACTTTGGAGAAGAGGATGTTCTCGATGAGCGCACCGCAGCTGACAAGGCCGCCCGCAAGAAGAGTCTCAAGTTCTACACTTCCCAGATTGTGCAGAAGGCGAACAAGCGCGCCGGTGCTGGAAGGGACGCTGGTGGTGATATGGATATTCCTCACCGTGAACGTCTCCGAGATCGCGCAGCGCGCCTCAATGCTGAGGCTGAGCGACGCGGACAGAAGAACTCCAAGATGGGAGCAGACCTAGGCGACAACAGCGATGACGAGGATACCGCAACGGCCAGGGCCGTTCGCGATAATGAGGACGAGTACTACGACATGGTAGCACAAAAGTCCAAGAAGAACAGGGAAGACAAGGCTGCCCGTTATGCAGCGTATGCAGCCGCCAGCAAGGCGGACAGGGTGGTGGAGAAGGAAGAGCTTGGCGAGGATGGCAAGCGAAAGATCACATATGCCATCGAGAAGAACAAGGGTCTAACGCCAAAGCGAGGCAAGGATGTCAGAAACCCCAGGGTCAAGAAGCGCAAGCAGTACGAGGCCAAGCAAAAGAAGCTGAAGAGTATGAAGCCTACCTGGCAGGGAGGGGAGCCCAAGGGAGGGTACAGAGGAGAGCTGTCGGGTATCAACACAGCTGTTGTCAAGAGTACAAGACTATAGATTTGACTACCGTAAGAACATTTTTAATAGCGTATCAAAAGAATTTGGGGAGGGTTTCGGAGACTATTTACTTCTTTTCCCAAGTAAAACCGTCGTCCAAGTGCCCCCCTGATTATCAATCGCGGATCGGGTCTTGTGTGGCCCCGCCAAACTCCACGTTGCTTCAACAGCTTCCCTTAAGCAATCAACCTTTCAACGTCCTTCTCTCAATTACCCACGACCTGGCGCAATTTAGTGTAACAAAGTCCAGAGTCGATGTCTGTAGCAAGATAATACCCGCGAACGAACCTTTACCGCCCGCGCGAGCTACGAACCGACAATGGCCGATATCGACACGTCGAAGCTCACCTCATCCGATCAGATCTTCTCCTCAAGCAATACCCTTCCTCAGATACGCGCTATCCACAAAAGTCTTCACGTCGCAATCGAAGAAAAGTCGACACGCCTTCGAACACAGGTCGGAAGCTCATATCGCGATCTCCTCGGTACGGCAGATACTATTGTGCACATGCGCGATGACAACGATGTCGTTCAAGAACTCCTAGGCAAAATGGGCGGCCGATGTGGGAGGGCTGTTATCGGTGCCAAAGCCACGGGCCTCGCCAATTTTGTCGCAAGAGAAAACAAATCTGCCACGTCTATTGCCGCCAGGCTCAGGCTCCTTGACGCCTGCGTCCTAGTCGTAGGGCGAATACTCAAAGGTGGAGGGGGGCTAGGCGACAACGTCAAGAGAGGAGACAGACTGGTGCTCTCGACCAAGGTCCTTGTTCTGAGTCGGCTCTTGGTGAAGAGCCTATCGGATGATGCGACTGATTCGAGCAGTCGCCGAGCCATCGAGGCAGCTAGAACATCTGTCAGCAAGCTACGACGAAGGTTGTTGAGGAACGTTGAGAAGGTCTTTGAGAGGGCAGGTGATGAGACGGAAAGAGAAGACGTTCAGAAAGCACTGTGTGCGTATAGCCTGGCAACCAGCTCTGGAGCAAGAGACGTGCTACGGCATTTTCTACATGTGAGGGGAGAAGCGCTGGCGCTGGCTTTCCAGGTGGACGATGATAGCCGCAAGAGGAGTGCTGAAGATGTTGTCCAAAGCCTGAAATTATACTCAAGAACTCTCCTCGACGTGCAAGCTTTGGTACCTGGCAGGCTATCATTAGCTCTGTCTGGGCTAAAGAGTTATCCTCTCCTGGCTGATCCCACTCTCAAACAACTCGAAGGACTGCGATTAGACATGTATGAACGCTGGTGCGATGAAGAGATGCAATACTTTACGCCCTTTGTTAGACATGACGACCTTGACGGAAGTCAAGCTCGCGAGATGCTATCGACATGGTCTGAAAAGGGATCTGAGGTGCTGCTCAATGGACTCAAAAAGACATTGGGCACAATGTCAGAATTCAAGCTGATTATGGAACTTCGAACAAGCGTTCTGGAACTTTGGATCCGAGATGGTGGAAAGGCACGAGGCATCGATCCTTCAGAAATGCAGAATTCTCTCCGCGAAGCCATCAACTCACGGATGTTGGCCGTCCTCGACATCAAGGTCAGCAAGCTTCGTTTAGTTGGCTCAGAACTCTCTGCCGCACTTGGACGGTGGAAAGATGGTATCACCGACGAGCATGTGGGCATTTGGAACGAAGAGGGTTACGATGCAGCTCTTGCAGGTGGTGCTACGCTGTTTGTGCAGGAAGTTGTGTCTCGACTTTACGGCCGCAACGATGCTGTGTCCAAGGCAGCGCATTCTTACAAATCATGGTATCATGTTATCGACGATGTCAAGGAGGTTGTCGAGCAACTGAGACGGCAACGCTGGGATAACGACTATGACGAGATCGAAGACGAAGAGACAATCGAAGCCAGGCAGGAATTGCTCAGCAAGGATGATCCGCAGATGCTACAGGAAAGACTTGATACTACACTGGATAAGTCTTTCAAGGAGCTTGAGGACCAGATTCAGAACCTATGGATGGAGCGAGCCGAATCATCGCGCAACGGCAAAGTGGCCATGTACTTCCTACGCGTTATGCGAGACATCCGATATCAACTGCCGGAACGTCCATCAATCAAGGCATTTGGTCTGGGCATTGTTCCTTCGCTTCATGAGAAGCTTGCGGTGACAGTTTCGAGGCCCGCTCTTGAAGAATTTTCTACTGCAGGAATCTCGCAGCGAGTCGTGGCGGGCCGACCACTATGGGATGGGCAACCGGCGTTGCCAAATCAGCCCTCCCCAGCAATATTTCAGCTTCTACGATCGCTGTCGCTGTCCATGTCAGACGAGGGGGTTGATCTCTGGACTAGAGCGGCCGTGTCTGTACTGAAAAAGTACTTGAGTGAGCAATTATGCGAAATGTGGGAAGCAGCCTTGGTAGAGAGTTCATCTGAGGAACAGGACGTATCCAAAGAGGATGACACCAAGGAAGAGAAGCCTACAGAAGACGTGAGCGAGGAAGACGATGACGATGACGATGACGATGACGAGGATACCAAGGAGGGCGAGGAGACCGAGGAGACCGAGGAGAAGAACCACGCCGAAGAGCCAGCCAAGGCGGACGACACTGTCGAAGAGAGCAAAAAGCCTTGTCTGAGTGCTGAACAAAAAACGGACCTTCTTATACAGTGGCTCTTTGACATTGCCCTCTTGAGACGGTGCGTCGGCAGCGTAGATGAGACAACAGACAGCCCATTCCACAGTCTCGAGGACAATGTTTACCGACAATCCAAACTGGAGGATGCGGAAGCAAGGCAACGGATTTCCAAGTCGGCCAACGACTTTTGGCAACGTACTAGTCTGTTGTTTGGTCTGTTGGCGTAGGATATACACATAGTTAGTTCAAGGACATACAGAGTTATGATCAATTCTCTCTGATTTGTTTGAGATAAGCTTTGTCTATCAAGGCTCAGTTAAAGGCCAGCAGAAGATGAGCACTTGGGGCGCAGTTATAAAGCCATGAAAGAGTTTTACGTGCTGCTTGTCCAAATGCATATCTTGAACCTTGTTTCAACAACAATATAAAAGGCACCAAATACCCCCCAACTCAGAATCGAGAACTATAGTTTACAGGATATTCTTAAGACCATCGAACATACTATCCTCTGAGACAAGTTTCATATCACTTCTGTCATGTGCGGCCCTTGGAAATGTCCAGTTCCCTAGAATACCTACCGTACACCTCACAAGAGATCTGATAGCGGGCAAAGATCACCGACATGCTTGATCCTGCAGCTGATCACCACGTCATCAGCCCCTGGAAGCTGGCCATGGGCACTCGAGGCTATTACACCCAGTCAGAGATTTTCCATATCCCCAGTCGATTCGGCCTTTTCTCTCCCGGTCCGACTCCGTACCAAGTATATGAGGTTGAGAGAGTCATCAGGTTGTTGGTTCTGTTACCCATCAATGGTGTCATTGAAGCAGTTGCCTTGCTTGTTTCACTGATAAGTGGAAACTTTCGGTGGATGTTTGTGAAGGTCTTTTTAGGGATAAACTGTATACCAATTGTGTTGTTCTGGCTTATAGCATGCTACGGCCCTCACCGCGACCCTGATTACGACTGGGGGTCTTGGGAAATACAGGAGAAATGATAGGTGATGTCTACCTGGCGAAGTAATTTCATTCGTCGCTGGGTGCGGTTTTCTTACTCTGCCTGCACTGCGAGCACTGCAGTCAAAGATTCGAGAGGTTTGTTCCAGATGAACTATCTGTAAACATTGTCTTTTCTCACTGTGTCTATGGCCTAGCTGCGATGGCATGGAGAGGAAATCTCCAAGGGAGATGATGTGTGTTGCGATAGCTTTCGGCCATCGCCCTGGCGCAACATCAGCATCGAGAAGGCGGAAAGTCGGGCTGGCATAATAAGGGACATGAATACTAATGCAATGGGAAATGGGCTGGCGAAACAATGTACCTAGACAGCTTCGATCCTCTTCTATTCTCCTGGCATGAATTGGCATCTCCCCTACAACTTGTGTCTCTTCGCACCACTCGCAATCTTTGCAAACTCCTGCTGCGGCACGCCCTTCATGAACCTCTCTAGCCCGGCAAAGACCTCATGCACATTCTGCATATGCATAATGTCCATCTCAGGCTTCCTAACCAGCTTCTTGATCTCCACCAAGCTCTCTCCGTTCAAGTGATCGCCCAACTTCTCATCCACCTCACGCATCACCCTCGCCCTGAACTTTTCGTCATCGCCCTCGTCGAATATAGCATTTGCAAAGCCGCAACGCTCTAGATCAGCGGATCCGATACGCCGACTCATGAGCAACGCTTCGTTTGCGCGTGAGGGTCCAAGACGGAGAGCCAGCGCTCGCGATGCGCCGCCCTCGGCAACGAGGCCAATGGAAGAAAAGGGCGTGAGGAGGAATGCTGAAGGCGCGCAGTAAATAAAGTCGGCAAAGGCGATCAGAGCGGCAGTGAGGCCCACGACTGGGCCGTTGAGACCGACGACGAGGACTTTGGGGTGGGTTGCAAAGGCATGTGTGATGTTCAAGTTGAAGGCGACGAATTTCTGGAGCCAGTGCTTGTGTAACTCGTCGACTTGTCCAGCTGATTCCCGGGTGAAGGTTACATCAGCTCCGCTGCACATAGTTAGTGATACTTGAAGTCAAGCCAATATGGGATGATGTGCTTTGGGCAGATGAGGGCACTCACGCTGAGAAGTAACGGCCCTTTGCTAGAATCACTGTGATAAAGACCTCGTCATGTTTTGCAATCTCTCGAAGTTTCTGGGAGAGATGATAGTATTGCGCGGCATTGAAAGCGTTGAGTTTACGTTCGTTGTTGATGGTCAACACCGCTACACGCCCGCGATACTCAAGATCGAGAGTAGATTCCTCAGCCATTTCGTAGTGTAGTGTAAAGGGTAAGAGACGATTGGTTTATAGATAAAGCAAAAGGGTACAAAACGAGAATACGAAAAGGGCCAGAAGATTAAACAATGGAGGAGCTGCAGAGAAGAGAGCCTGTCCCCTTATTCTGTAGGGTAATGCAACTTACAAGGGGTCTTGGTCACCCCAGACAAGCAACCCCACGATCTGCGGGCCGAGAAGCCTCGGTATAAAAGTGGACCTACAACATAGCCGGTTCATAGAGTACGACAAGTCATATTGAACCAAGTATTGTTGGTTTATTCGTAGTCACAGACAGACATGGAGTTGAATGGGTCATATAGAGTAACGACGTATGTAAAGTGTAACCGGTGCTGAGTTGTTCTTGAACCAGGTTCGAATTGGCTTGAACAGAGGCGTCAACAGTCCACTAATTCGCCAGCAAGTAATAAACTCCTTTGCCGGAGGCAAGTCTTTAGGACAAGCTCGACATGCAATTTCTTTTCATCGTCGTCAAAGTCGTCGCCCATACGTGACATTGACTCGAGCCAACATTCATTCGCCTGACTCCACGTCCGTACCAGGGCCCCCTCTATCGACGCTTGGGAGCAATATGTCGCTGTTTGGGGAAGTTCAGAGGAAGTGTCAGACGCGCCACAGTGACTGTTATCTTGGTATCCTTGTTCGTAACAGGCCTAACACGACCACCAATCTCATGGAAGTAAGCGTTCATGGTCTTCTGGTCGATCTTCAGATCGTCCCGCAGGTTCTGTGTGTCCACCTCAAAGTTGTCGACAATGCTTGCAAACACGCAGCAGTGTGTCATCAACAGATCGATGTGGAACTTTCGCATCTCGCCTCGGTCCGAGAACTTGCGGCGGATGCTTTCGATGACCGCCTCAGGCGCAGGCGACAGGGCCTCCCTGAGCTTATCACGGGGCGGCACGGACCGAGTGCCCTTGACCTTGCCAGGCTTGCTATGAAGGTAGAAGAGAAGGACAAAGAAGAAGTACCGTAGCACACGTAGCCGGTCCACTGCGTCCTCGTTACCTGCAACCCGGTTGACACGAGCAGCCACAAAGCGTGAAGGCACCTGAATGCTGTCCTTGTGCTGCGCCTTCTCCTGCCACTCTCGGACTGGTACCATCTTGAGGATATCGGCCCCGATAATCTTCTTGGGGTCGTAGACGTCCTGGATCTCGGTTGCGTCCATGTTGGCGACCGGCACGGGCTTGGCTTCGTCCACCACCGCTTGTAGCTCTTCTCTCGATGCCATGGTCGATGTGATTTCTCCGACAGAGTTGAGCATGGCACGGGCTGCTGCATCAATCTTGGTCGGCGCATCTCCGGCCTTCTTCTGAGGAGCGATAGCGTTCAAAACATTCTCCTGGATAGCTTTCTTTGCCTTCTTGGTACCGAATGTTTGGCCTAGGTCGGTCTTGAGATCCATCATGCTCTATGGCTAATTAGTAAGTGTAATCCTGGGGAACCGATCGCAAAGCGGACGTACCTGTTTCATATCGCGCTCGCTAGAAGCAGTGGCAGAGGCCTGCTTCGCCCGTACTGATCCCCGGACAGTCATCTTTTTCGCCTCTACTACCTGAAGCTTGCCGGTCTTGGGATCGTAGATTCCGACAAAGTGGTTCAGAGGGGGCTTAGACCCCCTAACCCCATCTGCTTTGGCTGTGTAGTCGAGACTTCGATGCGCCGTTGAGTGCAGCAAGAACTCCTTCTCGCCAGCTGATTTGGGGTGCTTCGATTTTGACCGGCCGGCATTATTGGGCGTATATGAATGGAATGGGATGTTCTTCGGCACTTCAAATCCAGAAGACGTAGCTAAAGTAGTAGAGTTAACATCGCGCCACCAGCAGATTGAAGAAGTGGTGATTAGTACCTATCACGGGGGGGCAGGACTTGGGTTGGAGAACAGAAGAGACAGTCGCTGAAGGGGGCGCATCGATAGCGACCTTCTTCTTTGGTTTCGCGGAAGTATCTCCGCTCCTCTTGCGCTTCTTGCTACTTTCTGAAGCCATGACTAAATCAAATATCGCTGTTGGGCTATTGCAAGGTATCGCTCAGCCGTTGAAGGTATCCCCGAATTTGACTGTTGATTCTCAGAAATTTTTTGGACAAGTTCCACTATAGAGTGGCAGAAAGAAAGGGCCCGCTGTTTAGCCAGAGAAGGTAGGCGGTAAAGGGCCATCTGACTGCCCCACTCCAAGCTGCAGAAAACGTGAGGAAGGCACAAACGACGCTAACGAGCACAGTGACGTCGCACGACCTGAGAGCCGTTGGGCCAGGGTCTTGCGCACAACGGATCGTGAGTTTTATTATTCAAAACGTTTTGAAATTATACAGGGCCAATTCAAGAATACCGACGCAAGCGTAGCATTTGCCGTGAGACTAGGAACAATTCGTCATCGTAGGGAGACTGGAGGGGGAAGAAGAGCTTATGGGACAAGCTGCTAGCTCTCCCGAGCTAGAGCTCCATACAGCGTCACGAGGGCATGTTTCACAGAGCACACGCAATTTTACCCAGAGGCATTCTCTGTATTTCTTTGTCGTAGAACGTGCCAATCAAGTTCTGAATGCGTCGTCTTTGCGAGCATGCCTGATGGTCTTCAATCCGAAACACCGCCTGGTTCCCGACCGTCCAATTGCCATATTCCCACCACTATGATGTTCCATGTGCCCAACAGCCGCTCAAGTGCGGGGTTCGTCCACCCTGACGTAGGTCCCAAAGTCAAATCCCAGCTCAATGCGTCGCGGGACATCCCAAAGGCGTCAGAATGGCAAGTGCCCAGCTTCGGCTACAGTATCGTTTAGGCGTGTGAAGTCGCAACATCATGAGAGATGAGTCGAGTCAGGTTGAGGTGCGAGGTGTTTATTTGCTGCGGATAATGTTAGTGGCGGGCATTGCATAGGCGGAAACGGTGCAACTCACGATCGAGCTCTCATCTTTCTTCTCTTGCGCTTGAGGCGGCGAACCCGCTTCTTTCTCCATTTGGCTCTCATCTTGATCGACGATGCTGTCGCAAGCAGTTAGTAGCTGTAATGTGCAACTGGAAACCACAAGCGAGTAGCTTCTGGTGGCAAAGAGCACAGCTCAATGCATCCAGAGCTCCTAGCTCTAGGCCAGGGGGCTTGAACTTACTCTTTCGGGGATGAGAATCGTGTTTGGATAAGGAACAACTTCTGTTGCGTCGCGGGGAGATTTCCGACCTTTAGGAAGGTAATGGTAGGGTGCAACCCCTCGCCTCACGTGATAGACAACCCCACAAAAATCAGATGAATACAGTGCGACAGAATACACACAGTTACTCGCACAGTATAATGTTCGTGGAACAGAGAAGGAGCAACCGTCAATTGTTCGGTTGTGACAATGGGAACTCGCGCAAACCGTTGAGACTCGAGCCATACCCCTCAGTTACTCTACATCTCTACGGAACTCAGAATCAAACCTCACAATACCCCCAAAATTTTGAGAATCTGCTACACCTACATTGCTCACTTTACTAACCCAGCAGAGAGCACTTACACGAGTTTTGAGCTTAGAGCTTATGAACCAAGATTGAGATCTGTGACCGTCAAGATGGACGAAGATGCGACTCGAGTGACATCGCAGGAGATGCCAGCTGCCTGGCTTCATCTCGTCGATACTAGAAGCGATAATCAGTCACAGCGTACGCTTCTCAGGATCCTACGATCTGACATTATCTCCCCCCTTATTTGTGACCATCCTAACTATCCTCTTAGAACTGTTCCCAGTTTACGAGCAAGAGTTTTTCAAGATTGGTCGAGATCCTCGGTCGAAGTAAGTAGCCTAACGTGTAGGCTTTTGAACCCTTCTCACACTCATAGCACGTTGGCGGTCGACGACGATTTGGACTACACGGTTTCGCGAAACCACTGCGAGGTCTACGTCGTGGTGTACGAACCGACTGTCAACCACATCTATGTCCGAGACCGAAAATCCTCTAATGGGACCTTTGTAAACGGCCAACTCATTGGTGTTGGCCCGGATATCAGCCCCGGCTACTTGTTGCAGCATGGCGATGTGATTGAGATTCGACCTTACTAGAAGTTTACAGTCATTCAAGATCGAGCACCTCCTCGCCATGAGCTATCAAGCTTACAGCTTCAGGAGTGCAAAGTAAGTTCAGATGCAAGCCTTGATTCTTGCGCTTCTCACTAATCTGACCATAACAGACATTTGCCAGCAAGTATCGCGTGACTGATCACTGTCTCGGTCATGGAGCAGAAGCCGTCGTCTGCCTCGCAAACGATGTTCAAACAGGAAAACAATTGGTTTGCAAGTTAATCAATCTTGATAAGCTCCAGGGAAAGAATTCTCATGAAGACATACGCCGTAAGTTTCAGGAGGCCGATATCTTGCGCCAGTTGCGACACGTAAGTATACTCGACTTTCACACCCAAGCGCATCGCTAATCTGAAATAGCCCAACATTCTCCCTTATGTGGACGCTATATCATCTCCACACTCACTGTAGGCAGTCTTCCGTTGTTTATTGTGGCCCTGCGTAACAACCTCCAGTTATACCTTTACTGAGCTGGCCTCGGGAGGCGACCTCATGTCCTTCCTGCTGCGCCATGGCACTATCAAGGAGCTTGATTCGCGAATCATTATGCGCCAGGTGGTCAGTGGCCTCTGCTATCTTCATAGCAAAGATATTGTGCATCGAGATCTCAAACCAGAGAATATTCTGTTGGCATATTCCCCCAAGGTTGCTTACCATCGAGTCATGCTTTCTGACTTTGGCAACTCGGCTGTTCCTCGACGCAGTAGAATGACTACAAATGCTGGAACAAGAGGCTACCAGGCACCGTATGTTCATCATGCATCTCAGATGTGTCACAAGTTAAAGTGTATTAGGGAGTTTATGGCAAATGGCCAAGCTCATGGCTCAGCCGTTGATATCTGGTCCTTAGGCGTCGTTGCACTGCTCCTTCTAGCGTCCGACTACCACGACGCAGAACTCACCAAGATGGACGAAGAAGAGATCGGGGAATATCTCTGCAGTATTTTCGAGAGTATGCCGAAAAAAACTTCCGAGAACGGCGTTGACTTCGTCTGGAGTTGTTTGAAACCGAACCCGCAGCACAGAATCAATGCTGTTGACGCAGCAGGCCACGATTGGCTATGTACCCCAGAGAAGCATCTCGAATTATTCCAGCGTCTGGAACGCAGAATAGTGTCGTGCTGGCGGCCTCAGAACAAGCTCAAGCCGATGCCGTGGGTGTTGCCAGATCTTGCTAAGAGCAGCCCCCCAACACCCACAAGAAGCCGTGGACCTTCTACCAGCCAGTATTTTACAGCAACGCATACACGAACCGAAGACTCGATTGGCACATCCAGGAAGGATGTTACAGATGGATCAGGAGAACTAGTTTCGGTCAGAGTTGCTGGGGAGGGTTTGTCGCCGTTTGTGTTGCCAGCACGACCAGCAAGCGCTCAGCTGAGTGGCACAGAGGCACAGCAAGCAAAGCCGAAGCAGCCTCATCCACCTTGGCAGGACTTTCGTAAACCAGATCAGCCGGCGCACACCGAGCCCTCATTCAAGCGTAAGAGAATCCCAAAAGCCAGAGGGCATGACACCGCAGGACTTCCACTGCCGGGACTGGACAGACACTTGCGATCTCCTGTGAATTCTCGTCATCGACAAGACGTTCTCTCTGCGCTTGAGAGGACTAAATCGAAATTCCTTGTCGATAAGATTTCAATCGTTCCGAATACCCCTCTTGATGCGTCCGCTGTCGCAGACCCGGCAAGTCTCAAGAAGCGAAAAAGTACACACGATATGAAGCTTCAGGGATCGGCTGAGACTGACATGGTCCACATCACTCAGCTCAGGTTGCGTTAAAAGCGGTCAAATGCCTGGATATCAGCTGGAGGATATTTGGGAGTCGCCTGATTTTTCTCAGTTCACAGTTCTTTTTGGAGGGCTCATTATGGGTAAGGTGAACGTTACGGGCAGCGTCTTCAGATTAGGGCGTTATCAACATCAACGGCTGGGAGTATCAACGTTTCGGAAGGACGGGATTGCGGGATTCATCTAGGAGCTTGTCAAGCAATACAAGCGGTGCGAATAGCGGGCATTTTTGAAGGACATGTGGGAATGAGCTGTCATAAAAAGACATGATCGATTTACAAACAAGTCAGACTAACTAACCCTTACAATCTTGACGTCTACTTGCATCCAGAGAGGTCCACATGCTCTCTTACTCCTCCGTGCTTGTTACGTGTACTTCCTTCAACTTATCACACCATCTTTCGGGCTCATAGTCCGGATCCATCAAGTTCTCGAGATGGTCATTCTTATGCCACATCGGCATAGCCGGGATGCCCTCACTCTGGCCCTTGATTTTCATCCTCAGCTTACCCAGCCATTCTTCGACCAGCTCCTCTCTGCCTTCCTGCTCCCCTCGAGTAATCTTCCAGGCCTCTGCATCTTTGTCCTCTTTCCAGAACCATGTCTTGGCCAGGCATCGCTCCCCGTTGCGTCCACATCGCTCACAGAAAGACGACTTGTCGCTGTTCCGCGAACACCGTCGCCCCGTCACCTTGCACTGGAGACAAGCGTGCATAGCCGTGTCTGTATTGACAGTGATGGGTCGTACGTGGGGATGTATTTCAATCAGATTCACAGGCATGCCTTCGACGTACTGCAGACGCGCTTGTTGCTTGCGATGGTATTCGACATAGGCCAGAAGATCGACACGCTCCTCGAGTGCTCTCATACGCTTGTCGTACTGTCTTCTCGACTCACCCTTTGTGCGCTTCAGACCGAGGCCTTTTGCTTCCTGGGCAACTTCATCATCGATGAGAGCCTCAATTTCTTCCGCAGAAGGTATCGCGTCCTTGACTCGAAGCGGAGGAGCAATGCGATTTTGCTTTTCCCTGGGCCTGGGCTTCTTTTTAGCCCTCGCCGCTCGGATAGCTGCAATTCTAGCTTCTTCCTCTGCCTTTTCGCGTGCTATTCTCTTGTCACGAAGCCTGCTGTATCGCTCGGTGAAGAGGAATTTGACGGTTGACAGAATATTGAGCGGAGCGGCAGGCGGTGCATTCGGATCAAGGTCCCTGAGGATATCAGACAGAGTCGGAGTAGGAGGATCGTCCCAAATAATATCGCAGTGCTCACACATGGTTGGTTACCTTGGTGAGCCGAGTTGTTTTCAAGTTGGGAAAATGGTTACAAGTACTCTTGTGTGTATGTGCATGGGTTATAAATAAGAACTGGGAAGCACAGGAGCAGGTGTGTGAATGAACAAAGGCTTACAAGTACCTCTGTTCTAGGCTTCTTGCTGCTGCACAAAGACCTAATGACTGCACTCTAATCCTAGAAACACTGGAACCGACTATGCTTTTGATTGCCGATATGGTGAACAACTAACAACGTACACTGGCTGAAGACTGCTTACCGAGGCCTATGGTCACCGCTGCTGGTTTGTATACATGTAGCCTCACCAAGAAAAGGGATAAAGAAGTACAAACTCAGGGATCCAACACAAGGGCCCCGGATATTGTCATTATGTCTCATTTTGACCCTTTTGTCTGGGTTTCGATACCACTACATTCCACGATATCGCAGCATGACTGCATGGTTCGTTCCTAACCCATGGTTGCATAGCATATATACCATGCCTGATCCTTCACAAACCCAAGAACCATATCTTAAATCAAACCCAGACCCTAACTTTGTCTCCTTGTGAATGCTAAACATGACAAGCCCCAAATTCCAAAGACTAAAAGAGGGCTTCTGTAAATAGCAGAGATGCCACAGGAGAAAGGAAGCGACGACGACGAAAAAAAATCGATCCAAAAACGCCGACGGATGAGATGCTCTTCCCTGACGCGCAAATAACAAATATTCCCAGACGCCCGTTCCGTATAAGTCCTATACTCAATAACAATCTGCTGTTCTGCTTCTGTGAGCCGCAGACCGAGCTCCGTTGCGCCTTAGATCCCAAAATGATGGCATATAAGACATGAAAACCTGTAAAGATTTCAGAATGGTATGGTAGGTGTTAGCCACGACGCCTTGCTATGAGTTCATCTCCCCTAATTTAGGAAGATGCATGTGAGGGAACACTTCGCGGTGTGATATCGCCGCTTCGACGGCGCGCTACTTGCTGGTAAGAATGCTGTGTCTTGCTGTTGGCTTCGGCAATCATTTGTTGCTTCTTGCGTACAGCACCTAATCGTCCTGTGATCATTTTGATCACTATATTCATGTTAGCTCTCGTCTCGGCAGTATGAACACTTGCATGGAACTTACTCTTTCGGACGTGAGCCTCCTCATCGCTATCAAGTTCTCCGCCGCTTGTGTCCTTGACAGCATCTCGCTCAACTTCTTTGCCCGTAGAAAGTTTTCTCGCATCTACAACAGTATCTTCGTCATTGTCCAACACCGCCTCGAGCATCCGGATGGCTGTGATGTATGATATTTCGCAGCCAGAAAGGTTCTCGTTAGTGACTTCATCGATGGCAGCGGCGCGGCTCATCTCGAGTGCTCGATCGTACATGAGCTTTTCTGCGCTTATGCCGGGGGTGAGATAGACCTGCTTTATTGTTGAGCCTGCCGAGGAAGCAATCGAATCTGTCCCGTGATTGGATGGATGGCTGGGGTGATCTTCTGGCAACTGTTTCTGTGCCTCCGTGAGCTTCAGGCGGACGACTTCAGACTTCTCCAACACCTCGTTAAATCGTTGTCGAACCCACTGCACCACGGCATTGATGCGTTTGACGGCCGTCTGAGCAGCCGCTGCTGATAGACCGGTGCCTGTCTCTCGGCTCTTCTTGGACCACCAAAGACTAGCTATGTCCATAGCTCGAGCGAGAAGAGTGAGTGACTTTACGTATAACACGAGGGCTTCCTCTGAGAGGGAAACAATTGCCTCAACGGTTAACCCGTCTTCTTCGCTGGCCAACTGCTCAGGCTCGAGACCACCCAGTCCGTAATCAGCTGATGGTGCTAACGGGACAAGTTGCTTGTACTTGACTTCGGCAAATCCGTAAACGCAGTCACTTCGAGTCGCAAACTCTTCGATGGCTTGCGCAGCTTTAGTATCTTCATCGGTGTTATGAGTGCTCTTGCCATCGCCAAGTAATCCAACGGGCGGTTGCGGAGTTGGATACGCTGGGAAAGCCTGGTAAAGCGGCGGAGATGGACCTTTCTGCGTTCCTCGCAGAGGGGGGACTTTGAAACCGAAAAGGCGCAGACTAGCATCCTGAATGGCCTTGGAAATAGCACTCGAGGCCGATCCGGGACTAGCAGAAAGAGCCTTTTCATATGACGATCTTCGGTCGTGGCGTCCCTGAGACACCAAAGCATTGCGCGAAGACGATGCGGCGACTGCACCCGTTGTGGAATTTGGTGCCCCTTGCTGAGTGTATCGTCGGGCCATGGCCCCGGACCTTGGGGACGACGAATCGCCGTATTTTTCATTGGCTGCTAGCTCATCAGCGAGAGCATTAACCTCTACATGCCGCCTCTCAACAACCACGTATTCTCGTTCCAGAGCAACATCTTGAGCTGCCTTTTCCTCTTCAGTAATCGGGGGGTTGCTCAACGCCCGACCTCTACGTGCTTGGTTCAGAAGAGAGGTGGGCGGCGAGACCTTATCACGAACAGTTCCTCTCTCCTGGAGACGTTGCTGGATAGGGGCAGTCGCCGCATGGTGAACCACGGGACGGCGGATACCTAAGCCCTCGCCTGCTTCACGTGGAGAGTTGCCAGTCGTTGGATGACTTTCGTTAGATTGCCGAGGGTATCGACCTTCACCCGGGCTTCCTGTTTGTGGCGACCTAGAATGTTGTTCTCTGGGGGATCTAGAAGCAACGCCTTCTCGTGGCGATTCATACCCAGCCTGCCGTGGGCTGCGAGATGATAATGAGGGGGATCCTCCTTGATTGACTGACCTCAGCTCTCGAGGTTCTTGCCTGACAGGCTTTGGGACGTCATCCTCCACCAAACCGGGGATTTCGCTGGTGACAACAATATGACTAAAAAAGTTCTCGAAGCTAATGCGCTCTACCGGGCTCCTCTTGAGTAGGCTTCGGATGACAGCCTTCAGGTCGGCACTGATGTTCACCTCCCTGGGGAATTTGATAGCATCCTGTGCCTCTTCTATCTTCCTCAGTAGTTCGACATGGTTTCTAGCCCGGAACGGAGGACGACCTGTGCTCATCTCGTACAAGACAGTTCCTACAGACCAAAGATCGGCTTTCGCGTCATATCGCTCGTATCGGAGAATTTCTGGGGCCATGTACAGGGGGGACCCACAGAGGGTATCGGCCAGGGAAGTGGAGGGAAGCACACGCGCGAAGCCGAAGTCGGCAAGTTTAAGCATAGGTAGAGATGCTAAACCGGCGACAGGAATCAGAGAGTCCTGGCTAGCTTGCATAACAGGACGGCTTCGTTGGTCCCTAAAAGGCCGTGAGGGCAGTAGCAAGAGGTTTTGAGGCTTGATATCTCGATGGACGTAGTTCTTGCTGCGTAGAAACCCGAGGGCGCTACTCAGCTGTTTCAAGAAGTGTCGAATCACTACCTCG
The DNA here is from genome assembly GCA_013266265.1 of Fusarium sp. NRRL 66182. Classification (NCBI taxonomy): domain Eukaryota; kingdom Fungi; phylum Ascomycota; class Sordariomycetes; order Hypocreales; family Nectriaceae; genus Fusarium; species Fusarium sp. NRRL 66182. The sequence goes on along the minus strand of JABFAK010000001.1, from coordinate 65,098 downwards.
TGCAGGCCTGAGTTTGGAGCACTGGGATACTTGCGTGCCATATCATGTGTGGCAGGATGTGTGACGAGCTTTTCTCGCTTCTTGATGAATAGGGATAAATCGCCAAGCTCGCAGTACTCCATGATAAGATTGATATGGCTGGTCGATTCGAGGCAGTCATGGAGGGCAACGATGTGTGGGTGGCGCAACGTTTTGAGGATTTGAATCTCGCTATAGAGGTTTTCCCTGAGCTTCTTATTCAGACGTTCAAGCTCGACAGACTTGATGGCGACGGCAGCTTTGGTTTCCTATTTACAAGATTGGTCAGTTATCGATAGTTGTAAGAGATGCTATGCGCTGTTGTGTGTAATTTGTGGTACCGCAGGCAGTCGTCTGATTCATCAAGGTGATGCAGCGACGCCAAACAGGCAGTACGCAGTACAAGCTGGTGCAATCAAGGGAAAGCAAACCAGGAAGACAGGGGCTCGACGTACCTTATGCCAGCCCAGATAAACCTGAGCGAAGCTACCTTTACCAATCTCAGAGCCGATGTTGAACTGTCCTACAGCTCGACTGCCCGACTTTCTGGACCCTGAGGAGGTCGAAGACTCCTGTGGGCCCGCCATGGCTTCCTGTTTGTAGTTATCGATGGCAGGAAGACAGTCGGACTGTTATGTAGCCCTAAGGCCTATGAGACTCGGAGGAGGTCGGTCGCAGAGAAGGTCGTCATGTAATCGATGGATGGGGAGGGAGTCGCAAGCGCCGGGGGGCGAGATGGAAGAGGCGAGAACAGCGTAGAGGTCGAAGAGACGATTATCAACCAGATCGAAGGCGATAAACGACGGGAGCAGTGCCGAGACTTGAGACTGGCTGTCAATAAACAAGCAAGCAAGCAAGCAAGCGGTCGGTGAGACGGGAGGACCCCTATGGGTGAAGAGCCGAAGACGGATGGGCAAGACAAGACTAGCTCAGAGGTAGGTATCCGAAAGGGTACCTATAGCTGACTCGGTGCGCGCCCTGCACTGCAATGTCGAGCCAAACACAAAAGTTAGTGCAAGGCAAAACAAACGACGGGTTTCGAGGCCCAAGGACTCGTTTCAAACACTGAGGACAAGAATGGATGCGAAGTGAAAGCGGAAAAAGGATGAAGAAGTGAGGTACGGGGGATGCGTGTGACAGTGATGGTGACGGCACGAGCAACGGCGATCGCGGCCTAGGTTAGTATGATCTAATGCAATGATTCTATCTTTCCCGTAGAGCGCTACCAGCAGAGGGGGGGCTTGCCAGGATGTTGACCTATGTATGCCTGTCCTGGTGCGACAGGGCAGATGGGACAAGATGGGACAAGATGGGAATAGAGACTGTGCATACCTAGGACACGATGGATAAGCTGGGGGAGACGAGCAGGTGACTAACACGGCGCCCCAATCCTGAGCCAAGCGCTGGGCTGTACTCTTTTTTAGATCTGATATGAGACTAGGATTACCGGTTGGCCTGAGTCGGGTCGAGTCGAGTCAAGCCGAGAGCATCAGCATGGTCGGGGACTTTACTCCCCGAAAAGGCGGATAGGGCGGTTAGCCAGACGACACGGCAAAGCAAATAGGCAGAGAGCAGCGGTGACTCGATGGTTGTTTGATGTTATCGTCCTGGGCTCAGAGTCTAGAATTATGCAGGTCGATTATTCGTACGTAGCAGGGGGGACGTCGATGTCCTTTTTAGGGTTGCTAAATGGGGTATGGGCTGCGTGCAAGGTAGACACAGAGAGTGAGAGACAGGTTGGTAGAGGTTGCGTCACACACACAGCACACAGCACAAGACACCCTTGGGCTACCTTGCTAAGGCTAATTACCCACGAGAGCGGCAACAGGAGAGAGAGGACGACGTCAAACGGGAGATGCTGTGCGAGCAGAGGAGCAAGAGAGGGCGAGAGGGAGAGAGGGAAAAGATGAAAAGAGAAGAAATTCAAGGATCAAGAGGAAGAAAGAGGAAGAGTGAAAGAGTCCTACAGATTTCTAGAAGGGGAAAATGGGGCATAGCTACGTGCAGTTTCAGTGGCTTAGCCTCTACCTACCTGCCTAGGTACCTTCCACAGTAGCTCACCTTGAAGGTAATGCTGTAGGTACCTCGCAAGTATCTCTTTAGCGTTTGAACTGCCGCAGGGCGTCTGAGGGTCCTGGGCAACTCTACTCGACAGGGATCATGCTGTGAGTGGGTGGGCGACCCGGCCGACGGGTACATTAGATTTATGTAGGATTAACCCTCAAACATCAAGTACCTTGCCTCAGAATGACAGCCTCACAGGCACGGTAAAAAGGGTGGACAACTGAGACACACTCACGCAGGGGATCTTGGAAGATGGTGACTGTAGCAAAAGCGGCTGCAGATGATGCAGGAAGAAAAAAACCAAAAAGCCAGGCAGTCCTTTTGAGATGATCAAAAAGGGTCAGTTTTGCGGGGGAGACAACTACTGGCTGGCTATCGGCTCTCTTTGGTTGACCCCGTGATACATCTCAAACATGACCGGGGTCAGGTTCAAGGGCGACAACAGGAGAGGCGAGGAAACCTGGAAAGGCCAAGCGAGCGATCCAATATGTTAGTGAGTGAACGTGTGAGTGAGTGACTGACTGACTGACTGAGCGAGCGGCGAGTGGGCGAGTGAGTCAGTTCAGTCAGGAGGGGGAAAACAAACAACAACCACCGCAGCCTCCTCAACAACTTAGAAATCAAAGAGACCATAAAGTTCCCAAAAGGCTAAACTTGATCGAGTCAAGCCGCAGCTGCCTTAATCTGCAGACCTGTCAGCTCCTTATTGAGCATGTCTGAGAGAGTGCCTCGTGAGGAGTTGTCGTTGCCTGACTACCTAGGTACCTACCCAAGTATCCCGATGATGTGATGCCTGCTGCTTGTTATTACTATTTCCAAGTTTTGGGAAACAAGCCCCCTTTCTTTTTTTCTTTCTTTCTTCCATTCTTTTAAAAAAAGTCTATCTAGTCAAAACATCTCGTCATTTTGTCCTAATAAAGCTTGTCGGTAGCTAAGCTAGACCTGTCCTTTTTTATCATTGAACTTTGGGTGCTCGATTGGATCTTCCGTCTAGAGGCCGCAAGCAAGGTAGTCTGGCCTGTAGAATAATTTTGTGATGATCTGGATACAACTAGGGTACTTGTTTTACTCTCCAAGAAACTTCCTCTTATCGGCTCTCTTCCGGACTGGCCAGGTTTCTCCATCTACGCCATGTCCGCTGTAGCGTTTCCGGGCCACGAGGTACGACCAGCCAGGAAAGATGAAGGTAACTAGCTTAGCTATATACATATGTTGATACTAGGGCCACTCTCGGTATCATGAGCAGTGGCTTGAGAGTCCCTTGGATACGAACGACTTAATGAAAGCCAAGCTCGTGCTCAAAGACGCATGGCAGAGCTCAGATGGCGAAATGCATCATGTCAATACCGCAATTCGAGGCTCAATCTCAGTCGCATGGCGTCAGCAGATGCTCACCCGCTCGCAGTTGGGGGCGTTTTCACCACCGTTCCAGCTCCCATGCATTCTCCGCATCAGAGGCAAACTCACATCTCACTATCTAATGAACATTGTTATCATGTCAAGTACCTTGAGCCTGCAGCTGCTTTGTTTCTTTTTTTTTAGGAAACCATCCGAGGTACTTTTTGAGATGCTGCAGAGTTGTGAGTCGTATTCTCGACAAAAGAAGGTGGGCAGCCTTTTTACCACAAACCCCCAAAAGCTAGCTATTGGACGGTTCAGAATGTGATGCTTCAAGATATGGTGAGACACGGGTCAGGAACAAAAATGTCTGGCCACCGCCCGCCGCCCACCGCCCACTCGCTTGTTCTTATCGTTGAATGCGCAAACAAGAACAGAAACCCGCTGCCCAACAGCCACAACTACTACTGGATTTGTTCAGAGCATAAATCCCGTCATCATTCACATCTCCTTCGTCGTCTCCCGCCCTGGATCGGCACCCTTTACTCCCCTGCGCCTAGACTGACTGGCTCTTGAGGTGCCGCTAGAATAAGAGAGCATGTTGCCTCGTCAACTCTAAATATAAAACAAAGAGGAAGAACGATTTGGCGAGATGAACAAGATCGTGACGACGACATACTAGCCCGAGGGAAGGGTAAACTACCTAGATAGCCCTGTCTTCTTGTTCTTTTGATCAGACCTCGGCACGCTGTTGATTATTGATATCCAGACTGACTAGACCAAGTCTATCTCTTGGCGTTCCTGATGCAGCTTAACCAAAACCTGGAGAAGAGAAGATGATGCTCTTATCTTTCAAACCATTCAAACCATTCTTTTCTTATCATCCGATTCTCTGGTCAACCAACCTTCTCTATTCGGCCTACCGAGAGATACCCACCACGTTTCAATCGGCAAGCAATCTTTCTTTTACCGAACCTATCATCTTTCAAACACGTGGATCTACTCAGCGATGGCTGTTCCCATCCCTCAAAAGTTAAAACTAGCCATTTACAATCCCCTGCATGTGTCTCATCTTCTATCTAACATGGCCAAACACCAAACACCAAACACAGTCACATCCAACTCTCTGGTTCACGAGAATCTCCTCAGTCTGATGGGGCAACACAACATACGATCGTTCAGATTATGTGATAAACGCCCTATCCACCTGCCCCAGAGGGCCTCATTGTCCACCGTATATGGATGGCCGTGCATCATCATCATCAACAGCCGCCTTCTACACACACTGTATTGTGCAGTAGTATCTCTCAAGTAACACGAGCAAAACCATACAGCATCACGCATCAGGCCTCAAGCACCCCCACATCCAATGCCCCATGCCACGCGTTCAGCAAAATGCAGTACAGTGCATGATTCTTCGATAGGGTTATTTATTGTGTTACACCCATGCACGTTACCCTCCGAACATGCCGTCGAATCGGCGCCTTTTCCCCGCTCTCAATGGCCGCCAGATGCCGTAATCCCGGACCCCGTACCGCCGTGTTTCAGGGCCCACCGGGCGGCAAACACGGCTCCGGTTATGGCTCTACGTAGATTGTTACAGAAACGCTGCGGTTCGTTTGATGACAGCCATTTGTTTGCCAGGAACATGTGAGGTATGCTCTGTTCTGCGTGGATAAAGACGTAGTCAACTCACCTAATGGTGAATTATTTCCAGCGACCATACCTGGGTACTACAATGACGAGGCAAGAGTGAGCTTATTCATCTGTTCCAAGGTTATTCTTTCATCTTTTGCGCTGGCAAAGTTTTCCTGTCAGTACCCCGGAGGTTGTTGGTTAAGATGCTCCTTGCGTCACCATTGAACATGTTCCCATTTGTTCCATGATAGGGGACGGTCTTATTAGGTGATCTATTAGGTCGAGCACCAGTTCAGTTTTATTTCCAAGTATGGGTCAATAGTATTGCATCTGGTTGGAGATGTCACTGCATAGTGTTGAGACGCAGGCAGTCTATACGCTCATTGAGGTGAAAGGGACATCCAAGCTCCATGTTTTCAACTTCACAGACGTTGTTTGCAGAACTGGAGGAGCCTTCAAGAGCATCAAGTAAAGACAAATTTATTCAATCAGAGTATTCCTTGCCCAAGACGTAATGGCCGATAAAGAGCCCCACAAACGCCTTCCAGACCATCCCTGATATCTGGTTATGCAGTTTCAACACATATCGTCTCGCTATGCTTTCCGAGCATAATCAGAGGTCATACACAAATGCAAACGCCAGTTTTCCCCGTCGTATCCAGAGCTTGCGCTCAAAAACTTATAGAAGCATGGTTGCAACAAGTCGTGCTCAGTGACCCTTGGCGGGCTCGACAGTGGGCAGCTCCTTGATGGCCTCGGTGATGATGTCCAGACCCTTTTGGAGCTCCTCCTCGGTGATGACTAGAGGAGGGGCGAAGCGGATAATGTCGCCGTGGGTGGGCTTGGCCAAGAGACCCTTGCTCTTGAGCAGCAGGCACAGGTCCCAAGCGGTTCGACCGTTGGCGGCGGACTCGTCAATAACGACGGCGTTGAGCAGACCCTTGCCTCGGATGACCTTGAGAATAGGGGTGTTGAGAGCCTTGAGACTGTCACGGAACTTGTTGCCCAGCTTCTCAGCCTTGGCAGTGAGGTCTTCTTCCTCCATAATCTCCAGAGCACGGATGGAGACGGCGCAGCCGAGAGGATTACCACCGTAGGTAGAGCCGTGAGTGCCAGGCTCAACAACCAACATGACATCCTTGCGGCCGAGAACGCAGCTCACGGGATACATGCCGCCAGAGATGGCCTTGCCGAGAGTGACAAGGTCGGGCTTGATGCTGGCCCACTGAGAGCAGAGCATGCGTCCGGTTCGGCCGATACCAGTCTGAATCTCGTCACAGATGAACAAAACGTTGTGCTTGGTGCACAAAGCCTGGACTTGCTCGAGATAGCCCTCGTCGGGAACAACGACACCAGCCTCGCCCTGGATGGGCTCGCAGATGAAGGCAGCGGTCTCCTTGCCGTGGGCCTCCAGAACCTCCTCGAGATCGGCGATGTTGTTGTATCGAATGGGCTTGCCAGTGGTAGGGTTGAAAGCACCAACGTTGGGAACATAGGGGCCGTAGTTTTCTCTTGACTCGGGGTCGACTGATAGAGTGATAGCAGTCATCTAGAGCATGATATCAGTTGATGCCTTTTCATGGTGCTTATTCGATGGAAACATACCGTCCGGCCGTGGAAGTTGTCGGAAACACCAAAGATCCAAGCCTTCTCCTGAGGAACGCCCTTGACCTTGTACGCCCACTTACGAGCAATCTTGATGGCGGTCTCGACAGCCTCAGCACCGGTACACATGGGCAGGGCCATGTCGTAGCCAAAGACGCTGCGGACCTTCTCGGCCCACTTGGGGAAGACATCGTTGTAGAAAGCGCGGGAGCTAAGAGTCAAACGACCGGCCTGCTCGACCAGAGTCTTGACGAGCTCGGGGTGGCAGTGCCCTTGATTGACAGCGCTGTAAGCGGAGAGGAAGTCGTAGTAGTGGCGGCCCTCAGGGTCCCAGACGTTGACGCCCTCGGCGCGGGCAAAGACAACGGGTAGAGGGTGGTAGTTGTGAGCGGCGTACTCTTCCTCGATGGCAATGGCCTTTTCGGTAGACGAGGCGTGGAACCGAGAGACGGTGTTTTCAGCGTGGGGAGACATGGCTGTGGCTGTCCAGTCTGGCGGTGATGGTGGATGTGACAAAGCAACAATGGTCAGGTTTAATTGAGGATGCCGTTGATCAAGTTGCTTCGGTTTGTTGACGAGTTGAATAATGAAAAGAAGAGAGAAGAAGAGAGGTCATGTTGGAGGGCATGGCTGCTCTTTAAGGACGAAAACGGCGACAAGACACAAGAAGTTGTTCGGCAAGCGGAGGCTTATTGCGGATAGGAACGAGTTTTTTTAGGTAATTATTACTGCAAAGCCAACCGTGTTGCTTGAGATGTTTGTCGACACTATACCCCTAAGTGCAAGTGGGAGCGAACAAGCGGGCGTGAGGTCACGTAGAGTTGAGCCGGTGTGATTGCTGATTGGACAAGAGGCTCGGCGGAATTAGGCGGATCATTGCCGCCGCCGTCAGCCGAGCATTACAGTATCATTTAGTTAGGTAGATGAGGTAAGGTAAGGAAGACATGATATGACAGAGCAGATACAACTATACTGTGTCCTAACTAGGCATTTCGGTCTGAGATGAGATTTCATTACTTCTAGTATGAACATTCCATCATGTCGACTTGGCTCATTTGGCCTGCATCTCAACGTACCATTGCAGATCTATCTGTCCCATCAGGCTTAGCAGAATCTGGGGTGAGAGGACGGACACATGACAAGGGTGCGATGCAGGCTAATTCATGGGCGGCCAATAACGACTTTGGTATTAAAAAGAAGCCTTCAACATGATTCTGTGAAAGAAGAGGCTTGTTCCTGTGAAAGGTTATTCCTAACCATCGTAGCATTTCACTTGTTGAGCCTCAAGGGTATCAAAGCATTGCCCTCCGTCTGACCTTTTATATGATGCTATGGAGTAGATTATGTCCAGCCAACCTGCCAACACCGCATCTTAGCTTTAGGACATTTGCCGCCAGATGCCGCCCGTTCCGCCTCACATCAGCGGAATTGCCCAACTCCGCCTGAGCCGCCGAGTCTTGTCTGTTGCTGCAGCAAGAAGTAAAATATATATACAAGTTATTAAGTAAAAGATGATATATTTTACGTACTAGATAGAGGAAGAATATCCTGTTGTTTCACGTCATGTACCGAAATGCTTCATCTCCGAACAGCAAGAAGTAGAATGAATAGCTTGACAAACAACCAAAACCTACCAATTCCACCTTGTTGGCGGTATCACTCTCCATTTCGGCGTTGGCGACTGGACAAGTCATTCACCGCCTGATATCTCCCTAACCTCTTTTTTTTTCATTCAATTTATTGTAACTCGTCATTTCACAACTCGTCTTGTTCGTCTCGAGATTTGGTGTGGCATAAAGTGTGGCTGTGAAACGTCGCTCCCGTCAGCACATGACGGTCAGTTAGTGAGCAATCAACCAGTGGCCAATTAGCGCCTGAGCCACACTACACGACGGCTAACCACAACAATCGATCTGTTCTTGATAGTCCATCCACTCACAACCTATCAGACCAAGTATCTACTAACCTATGCCACAAGATAGGAATAATGTCGTCTGCAGCTGTTTCGAGACGAGTCTTGGATGAAGCTCGAAATGCAAGAAACAGACCCGTCTTTTTGCGCGACATAGTCATCATCCGCCTCATCAATGCTTGGTGGCTAGCTACCTTTTTCCAACCAGATGAATTCTTCCAATCTCTGGAGCCGGCCTGGGATCTGGCATTTGGTCCAAGGAGTGGTGCATGGCTGACCTGGGTATGTCTGATAACTTGGAATTTTCTCCATCTATACATTCTCTCTGTAAAAGTTCGTATATATACATAGAGCTATATATCCTTACCTTGGTTCCTCTAGCAATATTGGATGCTGTCTGTTGTCATCAACACCACTTACACCATCAGTTCCCAACTCACATCAAACCTCTGAGCTACCTGTTTCTCTAACTCATCTCAGGAATGGCGGCATCAACTACGCACCTCTCTTCACCCAGCTCTCTTCGCAGGCGTATATCTCATCGCCGACTTCATCTCCAGCCACATCCTCCCTCTAGGTATCCTCCGTGCCGCCATCCTTGTCGCAGCTCCAAGAACGCTCCAAGCTGCCATTGCCGCCCTCGGCGACTGGTATACCTGGCAGCTTGCTGTATCTATCTACGGACACAACACCAACGTCTCCTTCTTCGCCGTAAGCCATTTCTCTGTGTAGCACGTACTAGAACCAAGTCCCTGCTGACTTGTATCATCTACCAGCTCTTTCTCCAGCTTTTCAACCCCTGGCAATGGTACTGCTCTACTCGCACCTTTTCCAACTCGCTCGAGATGACACTTACTGTCATGGCGTTGTACTACTGGCCCTGGGAGCTTCTCGGTGCTGCACAGACGGCAAAAGAGAATGGTAAACCAGTGCCTGTTCTCGGGAGTCTGTGGCCTCTTCGCGCGTCCCTCTGTCTCGCAGCCTTTGCCGTGGTTCTTCGGCCAACAAATGTTTTGATCTGGGCGACCATTGCCTTCTTCGCCATCACGCGCATCTCTTTCCAAGGAGCTTCACCTCTTAAGCCTTCAAATATCCTCACTCTCATTCGTGAGAGCGTCATGTGTGGCTCTCTGGTCCTCGCCATATCCATAGCTTCAGACCGTCTCTACTTTGGCTTCTGGACGTTTCCAGCTTACAACTTTCTCAACTTTAACTTATCAAAGTCTCTCGCCGTCTTCTATGGTCGCAACCCCTGGCATTACTACCTTCTCCAAGGTCTCCCCCTTATCTGTACCACCAGTCTCCCCTTTGCTCTTCCTGCTCTCTACAAGCCAAGTGCGTTTGCCGCATCACCGACTCAAGCCAATACGCTAAAGACGCTGGCATACACTGTTTTTACAACCATCGGCGCCCTGTCGCTCATTTCTCACAAGGAGGTCCGCTTCATCTATCCCCTCCTCCCAGCACTTAGCATTCTCGCCGCCCCCTATACCGCCACATTCTTCACATCTCAGCCAACTCCTACTACCAACAATCCTCGACCGAGACCTCAGATCCGTAATAGCCCTTATATTCTCGCCGCACTGTGCATCAACATCTCTCTCGCAGGCTACCTCTCCTTTTTCCATCAGCCAGCCCCTCTCAACGTCCTCGCCTATCTCCGCCACGAGTACGAGCGCATCCACCCGGATTCTGTCCAGCTCGCTCAGACCTCTCACTTCTCCGAAGCACCAGAGAAAGATGAGGAGCTCTTCGCTCTCTTCCTCATGCCTTGTCATTCTACCCCTTGGCGCTCACATCTTGTCTATCCTGGCTTGCAAGCTTACGCACTCACCTGTGAGCCACCTCTTCACACCGAACCAAACACTCCCCAGCGAGAAAACTACCGCGACGAAGCCGACCGCTTCTACGATGATCCTCTTCCCTTCCTCACCTCTGAGTTGTTCAGCCCAGGAAAAAATCTCTCTGTTCCTCGCTACATTATCGGCTTTGAAGGTATCGAGCCTTGGCTACATGACTTTATCAAGACCCCCCAGGCACAGGCCATTGGTTTGACTCAAGTACGCCGTGTCTGGAAGGGCTTCAACGGCCTCTTCAATGAAGACTCGCGACGTTCAGGCAAAATGATCGTCTGGGATACTGGCGTCTACGGTAATGCACCGCCAGCAAAGGAACTTTAACATAGTATTTTTACCACACACAGGATCAAAGTCTAGTTTGTACTACTATTACATGTGCTATGGGAAAACACTCGTCCTTAGTCAAAGGATACGTTATTCATTAATCAACATATCAATCCTGACGCAATCGTTTGGTATTCCACAACTTTCTTTTGCTGACCTGTACTCCTTGACTATAACTCCTCGGCCCGCTGAAATGGAAATAAACCTCGCCAGCACACCCGGCTACATTACATGCGCGTAATCCACTTATAATGGTGGTGAAAGGGTCTAGAAGAGTTTTGTTGACAAGCCCATCGCCCACGTATCCATCATGCGCTCCGCCTTCTCCTCCGCGATAATGCCTGAATAGAAAAAGGCCATCACTCCTATGGCTCTGTATCAACTGCCTCCATACTTTTTCAGCTAAACTGCAATACTGCCCTCCTGCTGTTGTTCCTGTTTTAGTGGCTCTGGCTATAGTTATTGTTGCGCTGGTTGTGTCTGCTCTGCCTGAATAGGCGATGTCGCTGACTGTTGTTCGAGAGCCTGAGCTGGCTTCTCCTCTTCCTGTTCCGGCTCTTGTAGAGGCTCAGGCGAGGTCTGTTCTTGGCCATGTTGCTGCACCTCTTGCTTCTCTTGTGGCTGCTGTATGCTTACAGGGGCGGTGAATGGAGCCGAGGCTGTTGTTGGAGAGAATACTGGTGACGTAACCGGAGGAGTATCAACGTCAAGCATAGAGATGATCTTCTGAGGTGTGTGCTGTGTTACAGGCGACCTTGGCGGGTCGGTTTGAGGTTGAGGCTGGGCTGGCACTTGAACTGAAGGTTTGGCTTGGGCCTGAACTGAAGCTTGATCTTGAGACTGCGCTGGAGGCTGAGCTTGAACATGACTCTGCTCAACAGGTGATTGCGGTAGAGGCTGGGCCCCCGCGACCGTGGCCGGCTGAGACGCTGGTACCCCTATCGGAGCCGGCGCCATTATCGGTCCAGCAGTTGCAGCAGTTGCAGCGGTAGCAGAAGCGACGGCCGGAGCTCCAGCAATAGCCGCGAGTGAAGCATGTTGCGTGGGTGGATTGGAAGGCCGATCCGCTTCCTTGGGCGCATCCCTCTTGATTTCCAAACTCTTTCCTCGGGGTGAAAATGATGAAGGACCCAAACCAGGACGATCAGCGGGAGGAGACTTGGCCCTCCTTTGTTCCGCACTCTCCTTGGCTTCACGATACTTGCTCTTGATCCACCTTATGGGGCCCTTAGAGTCGCTCTCTCTGCCTTGATCAAAGCTCCCTTGCGCTTCACTCGTCATATAGGGCCGGTCAGAGCTCTCGCTTTTCCGTGGCCTGTGGCTAGAACTTGAAATTGACAAGTTGCTGACATCGCCGTTGTCATTCTGTCCAATGCCCATGCGCGGTGACGTGAAACCAGAAGACGCGCCGTTGTCAGCATTCTTACTCCTCGACAACCGCCAACGTCTCTTCTTCTCCTTCTCTGCCTGGTCAGCAGTGCTGACGGACTGCTCGTCAAGAATCTGGTCGATATCCGATCCCTCGTTGAAAGACGAATGCAACGAGGTTGGAGGTGACTTTTTCGACTTGAGAGTATTGTCAGGGTGAAGACTTTGATTCGACGACGCCTGAGATGCTCTTGGTGTGTGCTCAGATGAGACATCGCTCTTTTGTTGTGTGAGGGGAACAGGAGGGATGAGCTGAGCATCTTGAGGTTGCTGCCCCTGCAGCCGCTCTTGCTGCTGCTGCTCAAGATACTCTTGAACTCGCTCTTCTTGTATCGGGGCGGGGTGTTGCTGAGGTGGGTGTGGCTCTGGCTCGTAGTGCTGTGGATGTTCCATCGGATTAGCTAGCTCGGCCCCAGGGGATACCGATGCAGCATTTTGATGAGAGTATTGCAACGAAGTAGCGGAGCTCTGAGCACTTGGGTTCAAGCTGCCAGGTATCCTCTTTTTCTTGAGCTTGTTTGGTTGCCTCTTATCACCGCTGTCCGTGTGAGGTAAACCGCGGAAAATATTGGGAAGGTTTCGCTCTTTGGATGATGTGGGAGACTCTTGCGGTACTTCGAGAAGTCTTTCATGGCTGCGTCCCGACACCGGAGGTTTGCTTGGAGTGAGATAACCAGCAGACGCCATGTCGGACGACCTTGTCGATTGGGGAGATTGTTCAATGCTCTCTATGGGGTTAACTTGAGTCAACGGCTCCAGATGAGTGGGGGAGCGAGGGCTCGATCCATCGTGTCTCTGAAAGCGACCGGCGCCAATAGCAGGAGACTTCTTGGACGGCACAGTGTTGCTTCTGCCCAGACCACCCGTGGTCGGCGTCGCTGTCAAGGCTGGGCTGTTGGGCGTTGAGCTTCCGTCATTCCTAGAGTTCCGCGACGACACGGATCGATTCCTGCGGACCTTGCCATCTCGTCGTACGCTGTTGGCGCCCGCGCTTGCGTTGGATGCTGATCGGCCCAGGCTTGTCTTTCGAGTAGGATTGGGAGTAAGGGGAGCGCTGGGAGTACCCGACTCAACTTCCTTCTTGGTCTTTTCGTCGGCTGCAGTACCCTGCATACCAATGAGGAAGTGATCTTGGTTCTCAATCAAGAAGATGATGACACATTGGTTCAGTCGGTATTCCTCAGGAGCCATAGCATGAGCTGGGTGAGAAAGCATACCCGGCTGGAAGATGGCTGCGAGATTTTGTGAGTTCATGCGATTCTCGTCTGCCTTGGCGGCGAAAACCGCGAGAAGGTCAAGGATGTAGAGCAGTAGCTGTCGGTTCAGAGGAGGCAGCTCAGTAATAAGCTGCTGATACCTTTCGATGGCGGCTTTCTCGTTGAAGTTCTCGACAAACTGAGGCCCCTCAGCATCGCCTACGGCTTGTTTGGTTGCGCCTCGCAGGGGGTCGCGAAACTTTTCGTACAAGTCGAGTGGAACGACTGGCTCGGGGAGGTCGTTGAGGTATCGTCGTAAAACGTTTGCAGCATCGTGAACAGTGTATCCTTCCCAGACGAGACCCTTTCCGTATCTATCGGGTGAGTCGAATATGGTCTTTAGCTCTTTTATCCTCTTTTCCGAACCGCTAAGACGAAAAATTCCTTCGATATGAGTAGCTGAGTAGCAAGGTCAGCATTATCTCTGTGTCAGTCAGTCAGTCACGGCAGACATACCCTTTTCCTTGAGGAAGACGCCACATTTTGCGACCACGATAGGGACATAGCCGTAGATGTAACTTTGTCCCTTTTCGTCAATGAGTGAGATAGCGACGTTTGCGTATGTTATACTTTGCCGTAGCGGCACACCGAAGATGCCTTGTGGTCGAGCTTCTGTAAAACACTTGAATTAGCGACCAAACGCATTGGGCGGGGAATAGCTGTGTGCGCCTCGGATTCGTGACGAGGTCTTGCATTTGCGAGTAGCTCGGCTGCGGGAACCTTGGCTCAGAGTAGAAGATATCGCTGATCAGGCGCATCGCAATAACCAAGAGCGACCGGAGTTCCTTGCTTTGGGGCCACCCAACTGGGAGCACAGCACATAGTAGCGGGATGGGGAGAGGCATACCCTGAGACTCCTGGTGCTTTGAAGGCAGCTTAAAGCCCTTCCACCATGATTTGAGATCGCGTTTGCTGGGTGGCGACGCAGCGTTATTGATCTGGAGCGTCGGCTGGTTGGCCTGGTTGGGATTTGAGGCGGCAGACGTCATGACGAACGGCAGCGCGTATAAACGGCGAAAACGAGGGCGATAGAGAAGAGAATCAAGGTGACGTGACGGACAACGCTACAGCTGGGCCGGCCCAGATGCCAAAGTCACGATGGCTGGGTTCCAGCCTCGATCGAGGTCGGAGATGCGGGTGCAGATGCAGCGACGAAGAGAAGAGCTTCGAGCGGTGACTCGTGGGGGGCAGAGCCGATTTCAAGATGTGGGCGAAATGTTGAGGAGATCGAGGTCGATAGGCGACTGCAGGATGAGGGTTGTATAATGTAAGGCTAAAGGTCAGGCAGGAGCTAGAAACCAGAGCCTCGAGCTGGACCTCAAAGCAGGCCAGTACGGTACAGTACGGTACTGTAAACGAGGGAGTCGAGGGCAACAGTGTGCGCGCCAGTCTGGGGTGAGACAGATCGGTCGATGATTGGTAGCGTCAAGGGCGTCAAGGCGTTAGGCGCTGGTTTGGCTGGCAGTGTGATTCTGATTTGAGGCACAGGTTGGCGTAAGCAAGATGAAAAGGCAAAGAGCGCGAGGGGCCGTTGATTGATTGACTGATCTGCTTGGATGGATCGAGGGGTGATGAAAAGAAGAAACGCTTCGAGCGGCCCGAGCAAGGCAAAGGACCGTAGACGTAAATTATCGCTCAAGTCGACGAATATCGCCTGGCACCAGTACCAGAGAAGCAGTTGGTGGCATGGAGTGAACGAACGAGCAAGCGAGCGAGCAAGCAAGCAGGTAAGCAAGTAGCAAGTAGCAAGTAGCAAGCAAGCAAAGCAAAGCAAGCGAGCGAGAGACGGGACGGGAGGGAGTAAGATTAAAGAATCTAATCCAACCCCAATCCAATGGATCCAATTGATGTGAGGCGGGGGACTTGGGGCCGAGAGCTACAGTACCTTATTGAAGGGTGTACCCGTGGCGGTGTTGTGGTCCGGGGGTTCTGCTAGGTACCTACCTTGTGGTAGTGGAGGTGCTGCAGAAGCAAGGTACGGAGTAGAAGGCCCTACCAAGGCAGCAGAGCGAAATCAATTTCTTGAAGAGCAGCTGCTGAATGTACCTGGCGTTGAACGAGTGATAATTATTGTCGACTGGAGAGGAGATGTCCAACGATGAAAATATAGCTTCCGTTCTTCGGAGGTTTAGGCTGGAAATAGCTGCCCTGGAGCCGAGCCCGTACAGCGCTAGACGATATGTATGTATGCGTAGGTATGCAGAGAGGGAAGCGTCGATAGCTCCAGTTGAAGCAGACGTCTCTATCCCTAGGTCCTCTCTGTTCTTTGGTGTCGGGCGTTGAATGGACGTCAGGCCGGCAGCGAAGCGAGTGGAAGCCGCCTACTACAAGTGCAGCGATACCTGGTCGCCGGGCTTGTCTGCACTGAAACCAAGAGTACCAGGCGTCAATGGCACCTGTTGGCAAACGAATTGGGACGAAAGCGAGCGACCAAACGAACGAGTGTGTGGTTGTGTGAGCGAACGAGCGTAGATAGGAAGAGGGACAAGGATGATGCCAGAGAAGAAATAAAGAGAGGAGGAATACGAGGAGTCGAGGTACAGTAGAAGAAGGTGTGCAGCGGCTCAGGCACCTCATTCAGCAGAAGAAACTTTGATCTCGCCTTGTTAGCATAATTCACATTAGCTGCTGAGTTGGAGATGCGTATCCATTTATTACAGTTACGGTTGCAGTTGCAGTTGCAGTTGCAGTTGCAGTGCAGCTCTATTGCTACGGTCTAGGTACCTTGGTTATAGATGTAATTGAGGTTCATGCTGCGGAGTACTGTATCTGATACTGTTTTTCATGCTCCCGAAGTACCCAGTACCTACCGGATCAAAGAAGCTGATGACCAGAGAGCTTTCAACGAGTTATACTAGGCATGCCCAGCTGTGTGGATTAAGAAAGAGCTGAATATGATAAACTACATACATCTTCTCTACACACCTACCTATACATCATCAGTACCAACATGAGACATGAGAGAGAGTGTGGAGGGGAGGCCACAAGCCGTTGCTGCTCTACGGTGGATACCTCTTTGTGCCCATTGCGTCGTAGATTTACCAGGATCCAAACCTTGGAACTCGATCAATTTGATCATTCTTCTGCCCTACAACGGGTAAGGGACTCTCCACAGTGACGATGTACCGACGATCACAGCTCAATAAGAGAAGGAAAAGGTTGGAGGTTTTGGTTAATACAGGTTCAGAGGCCGTCAGTTCTTGATCCTTTGAGTCACTGAAGGCCCTGCCTGGACTCTCAGCTGAAACGACCAACTAACTACCTTACCTACCTTGACAGGTTGCAATACGATCGAACCACGATCCCCGGCACGGGACATGCGATGTGCCCCTAAAAAGCAGAGTTAATAATTTAATCTTATAGTTGGCTGCCTCCAGTGGGGGTGCTCGATCTACAGGGCTCCTGCTGCTCGCCGTCCAAATCGACGCCATTTCGTGCAAGATGCTATCGATAGATTGAGATGTCCTAGTCCGCCCAAGTAGCTAGACTATTGTGCAGCGCTGGTTGGGATGTAAGTTATGGGGTTCATTCTGAGAAAGTTGAGTTTATCGGCTACAAGTGTGGACTTGTGTATCTCTGTCTGTATGATGAAGGCTACTATTAATAATTATGACTGACTACTACCAAAGGTAGGTACCTAGCCACTTCGATATTCCAAATTTGGTCATTCCCGCCTCTCAGAACATTCAAGAGATTGCAGCATCACACGTCAGTCTTGCCCTCTTCAAGCTGCTTTCTAGCATCCCATTCGCCGCCTTGTCCTGATCTGAAAGTCGTCTACCTCGCCAGCTGCACATCAAACACGAATTAGCGGGTAGTGCATTATCCGGTCTCGGGCCGCAAGCTACAATTGTCAGACGAGGTACCCTGCCGATCAGTGTTTCATGTTTTTGTTTTTTTCTGCCATCTATGTACGTGAAGATACCAGAATAGCATCCCACCATGCTTGCTTGACTGATGTATCATCTATTTCGTCCCGGTCAATTGATGTTGTCAATGTGGGCAGCGCACGCCACGCGGGTCATCTGGGGCAAAGAGATGCACGGGTGGTGAGTTGTAAAAGAGCTGGCTTTTAAGATCAGCAACAGTTATAAGAGGTGATGGAGCGGGGTAATACCCATATGATCGTAATGACTGATGACTCAAAACGTATAAATCCTATTTTAGGATGTCTATAACCATTATGGGATGTGTAGTAGATTATGTACCTATAGATAGATAGTATGGTGTTTTGAAACCTCCCTCAACCCCGCCATCATGGGAAGCCTGGAACTTCCAGTAGCAAATACGTCACCTACCTACTAATGTATCTACACTACCTTGGATAACCAAAGTAAACATTCAAAGACAAAGCAACTCGTACAATCAATCTTTACTTGGAAATCTGCTTGGGAAATACTCGTATAGCATCATCTAAAAATGGACTTGGCCTCTGCCAACAAGTGGTACCTACCGTTAAGCTCAGCCAATCCCGGGGTAAAATGATAATGCGATCCCGCTGATAAGCCAACCGCCGAGTTCAGCTTACCTTATCTCGATGGCCTAGACTCAAAATTTCAGTCTCCATATCCAACCATCAACAACCTACGTCAATCGACCGCAACCTCCTAGACCCGGTCCATCAACCACGCCGATTCACCCCCCCCCCGAAACACCCTCCTTCCACCGCAAAAATGGATATGTACGTCTACGCACACTCTTCACCAATCCAATACAATGCTAATCAGAATCTCTCAATTGCAGGCTTTCCGCCGCTGAGCAGCGCACTCTTGAGCAGCGCATGCAGAAGCGCCAGGTCAAGGAGTTTATGGGTGTATGGCCCCCCTCGCCCTCGAGACGAGCGACCAGGAGCTCATTGGGACTGACAATTTGCTTCACAGGCTTTCGGTGGTCTTGTTGAGCACTGCTTCATGTCCTGCGTCGACGACTTCACCTCAAAGGCCATCTCCTCCAGGGAAAGCGGCTGCATCAACCGCTGCGTGCAAAAGTGGATGGCCTCGCAGCAGCGCATCAGCGACCGCTTCCAGGAGCACAACGCCCAGCTTACGGCCCAGATGAACAAATAAAAGCAGCAGAATTGAAATTCGGCGTGTATGAATAGAAAATATCAAGTAGGAGGCGGAAGAACACGACGCAGAACTCTGCTCTTTGCGGCGTCAAATGTACTTGGGCAGGCATATTCCATGATATCCAAGGGAGAAAACATGGTTACCAAAGATGATACAAACTTGTGGCACGTTCTTGTAGCACCAAAGCTGTACTTGTACATTATCATGGGTTAGGAGATGACCGGATTCGGATCTGGTTCCAATGAATGAATGCATAATTCAATCTTTACTCGGCTATCACGACAACAAAGGTGTCTGCAGCTTGGAAGCACAGTGGCTCGTGCCATATTATAATATCCAGACTTCAACAAGATGTCCAATACCATCCATTTATTAGTAGTCTCTTATCAAATAATCAAAGAATATGTCTTGGGCCTTTCCACAATGCATACGACCCGTTTCCAACGCCCTGACCCGTAATACTGGTGGTTTACATCTCCATCATCATCGCTCTTTCTCTTGTTCTGTAAATACTCATATTCACATTCAGTTATCTGCTTCTTCGCTTAGCACATCGCGGATAGTCTCCAGCTGAGCCACAGCTTTTTCCTCCAAAAGACTATCATAGGACCCCGTGACAGGCTTCATGCCTCGCCAGTCGAGCTCCCGCTGTCCCAAGGGCATAAGCCGCTCCTTTAAGAGCTTCTTTGTGCTCAGCCAGAAGTCAACGTTTTCTAAAAGATTTGCCGAATCCCATTCGACATCAGGAATATCCCTATTGTTGTTCACTCGGAGAGCAGCAAGCACTCGTGTGAGGAGGGCCAGAGAGTGTACTTCCGAGATGGCTATCAATGTCAGATAATGCGGTGAGGCCCGAGACTGGGTTCGGCTAGCTCCGGGAGCCTCAAAACGGTCCACGCTGGCCTCCAGGAGGTGAGGGAACTGATTCAGCACGTAGGCGACCTCGGGAGCAATCGTGGCACCGAGGGATGTGAGCAAGTTCAGCATCAAGGGCAGCAATCCTTTAGCCCAAGTGCCGTAACAGCGCTGTACCACAGGAGAATCCGAGTAGGGAGAGACGTTGGACTTGAGCATAAACTTGGTCAGGTTTGCGGATAGAATGTTACTCAAAATTCCATCGCAAGCCATTTGCTCGGCAATCAATGGTAGAGTCGAGAGCTCTAACAAGAACAGCATGCTCAACTCGCCATAGATGGGATCGCCTTGATCCGCGAGTCTATCAGCCCACGAATAGAGTGATGTTGCGGCATGGAGAGCCTGATGCTCTGCCATGATGTTTAGAACCTGTGTCTGGGATTGATCCATATTAGGTAGACTCAGACAAGCTTGAAGGATGGCTGTCAACAACGCAAGGTCTTCTGGCGATACGGTAGCCTCGTTGTCGTGTATCAGGCTGACCAATGCACGGAAACCTCGGCCGACGACACGGTCGATAATGTTTAGCACAGTTTGTGTAACTGTTACTGTGGTTCCCTCAAAGCTGTCTTGAGATTCAGCTGCTTTCCTTCCACTTGTATGGTAAGCACGTAGTGTGACGAAAAGTGCCTTCAACAGAGTACGATAATACGAGATAGAATCAGATCCCCAAGGCTCTTCGACCCCATTCATGGTGCCAACCAGCGTCGAAAGGAGCTGGTTGATATCCTTTACTGGAACAGAGGACCTGACGAGACGTTGGATCAACACCAGCGCGAGGTTGGCCCGCGACTCGACGAGCTTCAAGAAGATGTGTTCTGGTCCAGGAATTCCCTGGTTGGCGTTCAAGCACTGCTGAGCAACCTGTAGCATCTGCTTCTCGATAGTGTCGTTCTTAGCCAGACATGTAGAAAGTTCCACAAGCAGAAATTCCCAGGCATGGAAGAGGGCCTGATACTCAAGTTAGCTATAGTGGCTGCATATGAAAAGCCTCGACTTACAAGCTGGGCATCAACCAGAGATAGGTTGGTGTTTGCACGTTCCATCTCTGTCTGGAAGCCATCGTCTTTTCGACCCTTCCAACCAGGATCGAACCGGAGCATCTCATCAGCGCGTTCAAGGTCATAATAGTAGCTCTTGCCTAGTTCTCGCGGCTCCAATGCGGTTCGCTTGAAGTAATCCACGGGACAATCGGAATACTTGTTGGAAAAGTTCTTGGCAAAGTTAGTGTGCAGTGACTTATTGTAGCCTGCAACCTCAACTCCATCACGCAAGTAATAGTCCAGATCACCGACAAGGTTCTTTGCCAATGCGCCCGAGTTGCCCAGATGTCGCGAATGATAAAGTTGCATGGCAAATGTTTCGGCAATATAGGCAGCCAATCTTGCCTCGAAGCCGGCGCGAACAGCATCTGTCTTGGCGGTAATGCTTGATGACTTGAGGTCTCGGACATATTCTCTAAGACCATCAAGATATGCTGTATCCTTTTGGAGGGTGAATACCGTCCAGGGCCAGAAGTTTTGAGCTGAGGCGACAAAGTCCAATATAACCAGAGCTTCGCTTATTTCGAGGTCCTTCAGCTTCCCGAGTTTGGCGAGACCTGTAGCGAATACCGAGTTGGAAGAAATATCAGTCTTCTTCTTGTCCTTCTTCATCGCTTCTCTAGGGGTTTGTCCTGTAAGAAGGCAATTGGACATCCATTGCTGGCGGTTTCTCAGTATACCAGAGAAGAATTTCCATGTTGCCTTCACCTCGCCTCTCAGTTCAAAAGGTTTGCCCAGAGTCGATAGGAGCTGCAGGAAAGATTTGGAGATCTGGGGTCCCAGGTAACCGAGGAGCGAAGGGGGCTCACTTGAGGATTTGCCCGCATTTACGACTAAAGACTCGAGTAACCACATGGTTGGTCTTCGGTAATGATCAGACGCTGCACATAGACGTGCAAGCAAAGTAGAGCTCTTGAAGAGATACGTCTCAATCATGCTAGATGACTGCTCGAGATAGTTGGCAACTCGCAAGAGGGTTGCTGAAAGCTCGAGTACAGAGCTCAACTGCGTCTGTACCGTTTCGACGCGTCTTGGGTAGAGTGTACTGTCGGTCGATGTAAAGGCCGTTATAAGGGATGAGAGGAGAGGCTGGAACCTCAAAGATCCAGTTGAGGGTGAGACGAAACAATCGATAACATAGGCGGCAGCAGGTCGGAGACAAGAAGTCAGGTTTTCTGAGTTTGATGAATCACCAAGGCTGTAGCTGTACAGGACTACCTTGTGCAAAATCGGCACGACGTCTCGAAGTACAGAAGAGCGACATGTGTCAGAAGCAAATCGCCAGGTAGACGTGTTCTCAAAGATATCTACTCCTGCCTGGGCAATTGAGTAGCCGACCTTGGCCAAGACCTTGTCTGCTGTACCGAGCCAGGGGTTCAGGTCTGATTTGTTCCTGCCAGTAGTCTGAATACCTGCTCGACGCTGCACGGCTGAGCTCATTGAGGTATCGATGAGGTTGGAGAATAGACGGAGACAAGATGACAAGAATTCCAGCCTCTCCTGTACCAGGTCGAGGCTTCCAACCACCTTTGTGAGCTTACCAGCTCTCGACTCAGAACTCAAAAGCTCACACCGGGAAAGGTAGGACCACACCCTGCTAGGATATATCGGCAGAACTGCATCCAAAAATTGTATGCAAGAGTTGAGAATAGTCACGACAACGTCTTCGCTCTCGGCAAGATCAACCTGCATGTAGTAGTCCATTGTCTCACAGACTACCGTGAAAAGATCTCTTCCACTTCCCGCGTCAATGTGTTTCTTCGCTTCCAGAAGGATATCATTATCAGAAAGCACCAACGCCCCAGTAGACCCTTGCCTTGAAGCATTGAGATGGTCCATACGAATGAGTGTCGCGAACAGAGAAATAACCTCGGCCGTTTCATCGGGTTGAAGCATTCCAAGTTCAGACTGATATCCTTCCTTCATCAAGTTGATCTCGAGCCGTCGGCCTAGGAGTGAAATTGTTGAATGAGGGTATTCCATTGAGACGACCCTGCCTGTATCTGTGACAAATCGTCCGTAGGTACCTGCGGGTATGCGGTATGCGTCGTCTTCCACGCGTCTTCCTCGCCATGAAGGCGATAAAGAAATAATGGGGATATCCTGTAGTAGACAGAAAGTGTTGGTGTTCTCATCTTCTTGTGCCAGCTCGTATTCTTGGAAGGTTTCGGGGAGCACGAATGTTAGTGTGGGTGTCACACGAAGGAGGTTGAGTATCATCTGAGACCGTTCACCATCGTGAAGGCTGGTAGCACTAGCCAATGTTCGGCAGAGGGTGATAAAAGGAAGGAATTCATAGGGGTATCTGTCGAGGGCTTGCTGGAAGAAAAACTCCAATGCTAGGTCGTCATTCACCATGGTCGCAAGAACATCATGCTTCTCTGAGAGGTTCTCCTTATTTGAGAGATCCCAATAGTTTCGACCGGCACCCAGGACAGAGAGCAAAGCGCCCAGTGGCTCAGATTGATAGCCAACAATCGGATATGAAACCTTGAGAAGCTCCAAAAAGACGTTGCGGAGGCGGGAACTGAGCAAAGGAGTCATGCTGCCCTCGTCTGAGGGGCCCAAGCCTGATGCCATGGTAGATATGACATCAAAAACACGCCCCTGAGCTGTAACTGCCGATGCAAGCTGCTCGACCACAACTAGATCTTTGGAAGCAGTTGCATTCTCTAGAAAGCCGTCGAATTTTGAAGATTCAATAGAGAAAATGCTGCCTGCCGAGTTACGCCTGGCGACTGGGCGGATCACGCCTCCCGCTTCAAAGGTTTCCCGCGCATTCTGCTGTAGTAAATTATCCCTTTTCTCTGTTCTGCTCTGGTAAGAGACGTTCATGCGGTGAAGGAGCAGTGTCCAAGCGAAAATAACAGGCGAGGCGCTCTCACAGTCGGCCTCGGCTGCGTTTAGCACACTTTTGTGAATTTGTTCGAGAACGTCGGATGACAGCAAGTATGTGTCATAGCTAGTGTCGGCCTGAGTCGCGTCCTCTTCTCTCTCTGAGAGGTAGGTCAGGGCACGGGCTGGTTTCAGTAAAATCAGAGACACGGCAACTGAGAGGGTTTTGAGAGGCAGAACCAAGGGAGCAATGGTTTCGTGGATCTGTTTGTAAAGTCAGTGCAAGTCAGGGCAGATAGATGGTTGACTTGGCCATACCGGCTGAACAGCGTCGAAGAATCTGTAGACCTCCATCAAGGAGAACCACTGATTAACAGCACTCGATGGTGCAAAATCATCTCCAAAGCTATCCACGATCTGAAAGACGACGGACAAGGCATGGACGGCTTCGGTCAGTAGTGTCCTCAACCAGTCCAGTTCCACTTCCTCCGTCACCCATTTTTCGTCCGTTACGGCCTTTAGGCCCGACTCAATGCGACTCATAGAGTCTGTCAAGATTTGAAGGTAGGTCGGAAGTAGGGGCTCCGCATCGTCTCGTGCAGGCAAAGTTAAACGGTAGGTCTTGGCCAGATCAAGGTCCACATTGGCGAAGGTAGGTAGTCTCTCGTAGAGCTTGATGCAGTTGGCATAGTCGGCGGACATCATGAAAAAACGTCGTTCGGTAAGATAGGTGTCGAACAGGCGTCGCTGCCTCGTCTCGGGTTTCTCGAATTCGGCCCAGATCTCTTCGGCATCCAGCGCAGTCGCTGAACCAAGGTCTAACAGAAATCCCGATCCTTGACCATTGTTGAGCCCAGCAGCTTCCTGCAGATTCTTTGCATCTTGCGACGACAGTGGACCGCTTAGATGGCGAGCAGGACGAGACTGGTATTCGACAACAATCACACGCAACGCTGCGACCAAGTTGATCTTGGCGTTCTTACTGAGCCATTCGGCATCTTTTTTTATCGAATCGATATCGGCCCGTCCATCTGAGCTTGCGGGAACGTTGATCGGGGCTGTCTTTGTTTCATAATCTTTTTTCGTAGCTTCACTCGGGGGTGCGAAGGTGCTGGCCGGGTCCTCCAGAAGACGGTGAACGTAATCGTCGCTCAAAAACTCGATGACGGAAGAGCTACTGGTTCGCTGACCAGAACTGTCGGAAAGCGCAGTGGCGATGAGTTTCCAAGAGCTGTATTTCGAGTCAGTAACATGTTTGTTGACGTAGAAAGATAGCGAATAGACCGGTGCAAGTCAACTTACAAAAGTACCCGCTCCCCAGTCAGGCATTGCTCTAGGGAGGGGAAGTATATGCGATCGGCCACCGGCGCCATTGCAAAGAGCGTCAAGAAGGCGACAGTGGCATGCGATGCATCACCTAGTGATTATGGTGGATGCGAATCGAAGTTTGATTGCTTGTTGACGCGCCTGGTCGCGATGAGCTTTGGCTGGGCAAGATCTATCAACTTTTTGGGAGAGCTCCAGAGACGCCGAGGTTTAACCGTTGGCCTAGTAGCGGTAGCTTATCGGACCTTGATCGGTCTGATAGGTATAAACTTTGTACTGTGCGCCGCTGGCAGGAATGAATGGTAAGTACAGTGCGTATATTGTTGTCACAAACGGCTGGTTTTACAAAGACTCATTCTCGTCCTCTTTATTCAACCCATCACAACCCCAGTGATTCACTTTTATATCTTCACTGCTCGATCTTGTCAAAATCTTCCGGAATAGGACGGATTTTCGGTTTTAAAATAAAAAATGGGTTCCTCAGATATCATTGACCACTCTCCTCACCAAGCCGATCCCTCGCCTCCAATTCCAACCGCCTCCAACCTCATTCTCATTGACAACTACGACTCTTTCACCTGGAACATTTACCAGTATCTCGTTCTTGCGGGAGCCACGGTAACTGTCTATCGAAATGACAAGGTTACGGTAGAGGAAGTGATTGCCAAGAAGCCCACTCAGATTATTATCAGTCCTGGGCCCGGACACCCTGAGACTGACTCTGGAGTGAGCCGCGATGTCATCCGGCACTTTGCGGGCAAGGTCCCGATTTTCGGTGTCTGTATGGGCCTGTATGTCTTTATGCCTCTTTCTACAAAGCAAATCCTAATCTCATTTTAGGCAATGCATCTTCAATGTCTATGGTGGAGAGGTCAGCTCAGCGGGCGAGTGGCTTCACGGCAAGACTTCACCCTTGACACATGATTCCAAGGGTGTGTTCTCTGGCCTCAGTCAGGGGGTACCTGTTACTCGATACCATTCTCTTGCTGGTACTCACGTTACTCTGCCCGAGGACCTGGAAGTCTCTTCTTGGGTAGCCAAGCCTGATGGCTCCCCTGGTGTCATTCAAGGTGTGCGTCACAAGAAGTATACTATTGAGGGCGTTCAATTCCATCCTGAAAGCATTCTAACTGAGGGAGGACGAGCCATGATCACAAACTTCCTTCGCATGCAAGGAGGTACCTGGGAAGAGAATACTCAGTTCCAGAAGTCTGGCTCTGCCAACAGCGACAACTCGACAGCCCCCAAGTCTAACAAGAACAACAACATCTTGCAGCGAATCTACGAAAACCGTAAAGCTGCGGTGGAAGCTCAGAAGAAGATTCCTTCTCAAAGATTCGAGGACCTACAGGTTGCTTACGATCTTAATGCTGCCCCTCCTCAGATTCCCTTTGTCAACCGATTGCGCCAGACCCCCTTTGACGTTGCCTTGATGGCCGAGATTAAGCGGGGTTCCCCTTCCAAGGGTATCTTTGCGCTTGACATATCCGCTCCTGCACAGGCTCGGAAGTATGCTCTGGCCGGAGCCAGTGTCATCTCTGTACTCACTGAACCTGAGTGGTTCAAGGGGAGCATCGAAGATCTGAGGGCTGTCCGTCAGGTGCTGGACGGTATGCCCAACCGACCAGCAATCCTACGAAAGGAGTTTATCTTTGACGAGTATCAAATTCTTGAGGCCCGTTTGGCCGGCGCTGATACTGTTCTTCTCATCGTCAAGATGCTTGAAGCTGAGCTTCTAGAGCGGCTGTACAAGTACTCTATCCTTCTGGGCATGGAGCCTCTCGTGGAAGTTCAGAATGCCGACGAGATGACGACAGCAGTCAAACTAGGTGCCAAGGTTATTGGTGTCAACAACCGCAATCTGGAAAGCTTCGAGGTGGATCTCAACACTACTGGCAGGCTACGCAGCATGGTGCCGGAAACCACAATTATCTGCGCGCTCAGCGGTATCAACACTTACGATGATGTTTTGATGAACAAGAAGGATGGCGTCAATGCTGTTCTGGTTGGTGAGGCCATCATGAGAGCACCCGACGCCAGTGTTTTCATCAGCCAACTGTGCTCGGGTTCCGAACCCCAGCCTAAGACAGATGTTTCCGCGTCTCTATACGTCAAGATTTGTGGTACTCGAAGTGCTGAGGCTGCATTGAAGGCTGCTGAATCAGGGGCCGACTTTGTGGGCATCTGCCTGGTCCCAAGTGCTAAGCGATGCATCTCGCATGAAACAGCCCTCGCTATCTCAGAAGCAGTACACTCGTATCCTAGCACTAAAAAGTACGAGACACAAGTGGCTGCAGCGGACGCCAAAGCCAAGGATTTCTTTGAGGCAGCTGCTCAAAGACTACGCAGTCCTCGGCCTCGGCTGGTTGGTATTTTCCAGAACCAGCCGCTGAGTGAGGTTCTTGAGAAGCAAAAACAGTACGACCTCGATCTTGTCCAGCTCCATGGCGATGAGCCTATAGAGTGGGCTAGCCTCATCCCCGTACCTGTTGTCCGATGTTTCAAGCCAGGTCAAGTCGGCATCGGTCGTCGAGGCTACCACACTGTGCCTCTCCTTGACTCTGGCTCTGGTTCCGGCAAGCTTCTAAATGTCACAAATGTGAAGGCCGTTCTCCAGGATGACCCTGAGCTCCGAATTTTCCTGGCGGGCGGTCTCAACCCGGATAATGTAGCCGAGGCTGTCAAGGCCTTAGGTCCTCTGGCTGACCGAGTGATTGGAGTTGATGTGAGCAGCGGTGTGGAAGAGGATGGAAAACAGAGTCTTGACAAGATCACGGCTTTCATCAAAGCCGCTAAAGAGATCCGATAGAGGATAATTTAAAAACTATATTATACGGTGCAAAATTCAAGAACTGACCAGTTTTATAGACATACCGTCACGAAGTGAGGTCTCATAAGTTGGCTCTCATTCTGATGTGCTCCCAGTAATAGCACTTCCCAGAACCCCCTTGAGCACAGCTCCTTTTTGTCTGATGTGCTCCGGCTCCTTTTCTCATGGTCTGCAACACCAGCCAACCTCCAAAGCAACTCTCAGTCATCTCAAACTAATACTTCTTTGCATAATTCCCAACTGCTCATCACAAGCCTTCCTCGCCTCTCAACATAAACATTCTCTTCCTCCCTTCCCTTCCCTTCCCTTCCCTTCATCTTAATTGGGCTCTTTCATTTCACTGCTAGTTGCTTTTTTGATCTTGACCGCATCTCTTGTTGACTGCACACCCCGTATAGTTCGTTGGAAGCCTTTGAGCATTATCTTCAACAGCTTCAGTATAGATTCAATGCCTGCTCAGATCTTCAAAAACCGCGTCTTCACTGCGGCCGGACCCCTTCCCGGCCAGTTGACAGTCGACAATCTGAAGCGATGGACAACTCTGCGCAAGGGCGTCTTCCTCGAAGACTTTGATGATGGCGTCACCCACTTACTCTGTACCAAGGAGCAGTTTGACAAGAAAGTTCCCAAAGGTACAGTTATTTCTACCTCGCCTATCTTCCAGTTCACTCATGAATGAGCAGTCAGACAGGCATTGAAACGCGGCAAGGGCTTCCACATTGTTCACTGTGACTGGTTCGAGTTTTCGACAGCCCAGAACAAGAGACTTCCCGAAGTAGAGTATTCCATGCGAAGTCTTGTGGCAAAGGAAATGGCAAAGAAGCGTGAGAAAGAACGGGCAGAAAAGGGAAAAAGGGATGCCGAGAAATTCGTCAACACAAGTACAGTGCTCCCCAGTCATAGCTCTAGAACATCAGCATTCTGACGCTCTTGTAGGCCACTACCATCTCTACAGAGATCGAGTCAACTTTGTCTACCAGATCGACCTCACCCGAGACAATGAATTCACCGGTGAGTTGGGGCAAAAGTACACCCTCTGTGTAAGTACAAGTCTCTCTCCGCCGTGTGATGCTTCAAGACTAACAGTATCTAGCTGTGGGAGTCCAATGCCAAACCTCACCTGTATTGGTTCACGGCCAAGTTCCTCAAGCGTAAAGGTAGCTCCCAGCCGTCCTATCACCGCCCTAGTCCTCATGAAGGCAAGTGGGATCATGAGATGAACCAGTTTATGGATTTCTTCAAGATCAAGACCGGTATTGAGTGGCCAGACCGTGTAACTCTGGCCCATACAATGCCAAGCTCGTACTTTCAGTACACCCCCCCGGTATGTTGGTGGCTCTCGGAAAAGGTTGGTTACAAGCAGTGGACTGACTATTTATAGACCGGAGGGAAGCCTGTTGGGCGACGTCTCAAATTCGACATTGACTATTGTCGAGAGATCAATGCTGGACTGCGAGGGCTACCTTGGCCTCCTGTCGAGGATTCAGAGGCCACGAAGGAGGCATCAGACAGTGACGCTGATTCTGGGCCAAGGATCTTTGACGATGAAGACAAGGTGATGACTCCACCTCCTGAATCTGAGCTTGTTCCCCAGGAAGGCCAGGGTTTCTCTGTTGACAAGCAGCCTGATAGCAGCCAATCTGAGCAAGTTTCAGAGGGTCATGTTTCTGGCATTGGTATGCAGCCTGATGAAACTAAACCCCATGGAAACGAGCTTGAAGACAGTCTTGAGGTATCTCCAAAGGGCATGGGGGTAGAGTATGAGAGTGTCGGCACTGATCTATCGCCAGTACTTAACTGTACTTCCTTCGTCAGGTGTGTTACCCCATCCCCTGGTGGGGATGAGAGTGACGCTCTAGAACCATCCGAGGGTGCTGGTGCCACAAGCATTGAGGAGCCTGACAAGTCGGAATCATCATTGGAATCTGAGGTATTAGAGCCTGAGGCAATCGAACATGAGATATTGCCTGAGATATTGGAATAGAGATGCGCCAGGCTATGGGTTATTGAACTTTGAGTTTCTTGTTAGGCGTCATAGAGGTGCTATATACCGGGCGAAGAGGCGAATCTCTGAGACTGAGCAAAGGGCTTTACGGATTTCAGTTTCCATCATCGAGCAAGAAACATAACGGGCGGGCTGTTTTTGGGGAGGCATCTTGCCTTGCAGATATGGACTAATGGGTAGACGGGGGTTTATCAAAACTGGTTTAGGAGGACGATCCATGCGATTCTTTGTCATATATTTTGCTGTGGTAGGAATTCATTGCTACTCTCATATATTCCCATGATATCTTCATCAGTCTCCTAGACCATCTCTTATCGGGTACCTAATCTGCTTTCAAAACCTCAGCTTCGGCATCACAAACACTACCAGGATGCACACAACCATGAGTCCATATACCCAAGCGTAGAGAATCATTCTCCCTATAAATCCCTTGCCCTCCGTCATCCTCTTCAACGTACCCATCCGGCCTTTCGCCGCCTCCATACTCACCTCTGTCTTATCCATACCCTCGCCAGCACGGCCCAGCACCTCTTTGTCTGCTTCCAGGGTGCTCGAGAATCGCTGCGAGCTCGACTTGAGAGCACCGGCCATCTGGAGAATAGATTCAGAGAGGGCGTCCTGCTCTGCACGCTGGCGGTCGAGTAGGGCCTCAGCTGTTGCTGTCGAGGTTTGGGGTGTGGAGGGTTTGCTGCGGTTGGCGAAGAGGGCGGCGCGTGCGGTTGAGTGGGCGGAGGGTGATGGTGATGTAGGTGCGCCTCGAGGTCTAAGAGACTGTGTCGTTTGTGTAGGTTCTTGGTTATCTTGCTGTGGAAGGGCAGAGGTCTGGGCATGTAGTTCGGGCGCTGCTGTCGCAGTTGGCGCTGGTGCTGTTGTTGGTACTGTCGTTGTCTCTGGAGGCTCCGAATTGGCGTAATCGGCATCGTCTTGTTCTGAGCTTTCCGTAGGTTGACCTGTTGATGTTGAGTCGACAATACTGTCGCTTGGCGTAGGTATTATCTCTGAAAGGATGTCTTCTCCATCGGTGCTGCCATCGTCTTCGTCTTGGTCTTCGTCAATTGCCACCTATCATCGCATCAGTATAAGCTATAGCCTGTCACAGCGTCTCTTTCATACCTGTCGCAGGTCTTCTAGTCGATCCAGAAGCAGTTCTAGCAGCTCCCTCTTCCCGTTCAAGTCTGCTTGTACTTCGGCTCGACGACCTGGAGCTTTGATCGCCAGCGCATCATGTTCCAGCTTGGTCAATGAGTTTCGTGCATATTCTAGATTCTGCAAAGGTCATTATTAGAATGCTGAGGTCGTATTTCGGTATGAATGCCCTTACAGACGCCACTCTTGCTCTCTCAAACTCGCTTGTTCGTAGCCTTCGTTCGCGGTCGCTATCTGTATGTAGAACAGTCGTTTGTAGTCGCAATAGTAGGTTTCCAAGCTCCGATGATGCAATATCAATTGCGCTTCTGTTAAGAGATGAAATACTTGATTGCGAAAGTCGCCCCATATCGTCTTGGTGGTCAGTCTCGTTGGATTTGGCTGTTACGATGTTTAGTGCCTTTGGTGTTTAAGTGACGTGTGAGGTTCAAGGAAGCTCAATGCAGCGGGTCTTTGTGGCTCGAGCATGTGGTAAGCCACGTTGCGACTTATACCACCTTGTCTCAACTGGGTTTCTCATACAGTCTGGTTTCGAATATTAGGCTTGAATTGTATTCAAGTCATACTTATGTTAGCTATTGAATTGTAAGTATTAGTATTTATTAATAAAATTTTAATTTTTCTGATGCATTGTTATTAATTGCTCCGTGAGATGATCGTTTTGAACACACCAACTACCTTATCAGGAACGAATTTAAGACCATGCTGAGAAAAGGTTGACCAACATAGCATCGTTACTGTCATATTAACAGACACAATCAGATAGAAACACAATCTCACTGATCTTAAACAACATCGACTACAAGCAGAACCAAGCAAAAGTACAAGTATTCGTTACCAATATGTACAAATACCCTATACCGTGCAATCCCAAAAAGAGGAAAATCAAGTATCCATTCTGCAAGTCCAAACGCCCACGCCATATGCCAAATAATAACTGATGCATAGACTAGTACCCGTAACCTTCCCTTCACGCCTCGTTTCTGATGTTCCGTTGAGGTTTCGTGCATAGCGGTTAGAAGCATCTCCTGCCGGCCAAGCTAGGATAACTCGTTGCCCCTGATAGACAAAGGTAGAGCAATTATCAGGAAGAAACACCCTGAAAAGATAGCAGTCGCAGCCATTAACGCTCTCACAGCGTCGATTTAATCCCTGGGTTCGCTCTTCCTCTCGCTTTCCTCCTCTTTCTCCAAAGCGCTGCGTAACCTCTCTTCTTGTCGCTTCCAGTGACCACCCTCTTCGTAGTCGGCGCTGATTTTCAATGCTTTCCGAAGTCGCTCGCTCTCCTTGATCTTGGCATCGGCCATCTCGTGAACCTGGTGTTGCTTGAATGTCTGCCTAGTCCCACCTCGCCTTCCGGAGTTCATCTCGGCCAACAGTTTTTGTCGGAGTTCATCACATTGTCTCTCAATCTCTTCTTCGTCGACCCTTGGCCATGTTAGCTTGAGAATCCTCGCTACGTATATGATGTACAACGTACTCTTCCTCCTCTAGTTTGTCTCGCAAGTCAAAGACCTTGACTTCAACTTCGCGCTTGCGATCGTGTTCTAGAATTCCCTTGTCTGGCTGTCGTTGTTTGTGTCGCAAAGTATCGAGGTCCTTGGGATACGGAGCTCCGTAGTCGCGAGGTTTGATGTGAGCGAGGTTGCGTTGGACGTAGCCCGATGTGCCGCTGCCACGAGGTGTGTTGAGACCAACGTTGTCAGACATGTTGAAGTATAGAGCAAGGTACAGGTTCTGTATTGGAAGCAGTAAAAGGCCTTACAACAACAAAAATGGCATAGAATGGCGGTGTTATAGATAATGTTTACATGCAACAGCGACGGCGACAGGTGGATCTCGGTGATGTAGGACCCTTTTCTGCCGCTATCGAATCACTGAAACATCACCGCCTACTGCTCTGGGCCGATAAGATAAGAAGAGTGTCGCCCCTCCATCTACCTATGGAGGGGCATGGAATATTTCGACGGAATTTGTAAGTGAGTCAACATTTGGATTTTGGCAGGCTGACTTGGATTTCTATTATCCAGATTAATTCCATCTTTCAATCAATATCGACAGTTACTTGGGATATTGATAGAATCGTCGGCTGGTCCTAAAAACAATACCCTTACGCCACCCAAGATGCCTCATATGCCTGGTTCAGCTGAAACTGACGATCAAGGCGATGTGCCTGAGCTAGTCTTTCCTCCCGTCACCAAAGATCATATTCAGAACTGCTCCTACGACTCTTGGTTTCCCAAGTACAAAAGCTCTTGCCTCAAGTCCCGAATAATTCCACTTCCTCCGTTATTTGTCGAATATCTCCATGAGGATGGCATTGTCCTAGCGGACGATGAGAACCAAGATGAGCCAGAGGAGGAGTGGCACTCATCAGCGAGCACATTTACGAGGCCACCAGCCAGAGACGCCGAATCATCAGACGATGGAGAGGATGAACCCGAGAGACCGCCACCAAACCAGAGGTTCCCAGAGACGCACAATCTCATCAAGGAAAAGATTGCAGAACTCGGCGGCGCAGTTGCACCAAAGTTGAACTGGTCATCACCAAAGGACGCACGATGGATATCGCCTCACCAAAATACACTCAAGTGTATATCACCAAACGATATCTATCTCCTTCTCAAATCATCTTCTTTCGTCTCTCACGACCTCGATCACGCCTTTGACGGGTGTACTTCAGCACCCCCCTCTCGACCATACGCACCAATTCTTGTTCTACGACCGTTTTTCACTCCTCATGTTGCTCTGGAGTTTCGATGTTTTGTCAAGCATCGGAAACTCATTGGAATTACACAGAGAGACCTGAACCACTATGATTTCCTGGAGGGGATTCGACTCCAGTTGTGGCGCAAGATCAAGAGCTTCTTCCGCGAGAAGTTGAGATTCACATTCCCAGATCCCAGCTTTGCATTTGATGTTTACGTCTCAGAGAATTCATTCGAGTCAGACGGTCTTGGAAAGGTGAGACTGATCGACATCAATCCGTGGGCGCCACGAACAGACAGTCTCCTATTCGGTTGGGAAGAACTTCTTGAAATGGAAGTTGCAAAGCCACTGTATGGAACATCGAGCAATGAGGCGGGTCCAGAGGTTAGCGGCGACGACACAGTTACCGAAGGGGAGGAGGAGGATGACGATGACATCGAGTACCGGCCCGACTTGTGCCCCGAATTCAGAATTATAGAAAAAGATGACCCAGCTGCTTACAACTTTAGCACGCCGCAGTACTCGGCACACAAGCTGCCGAAGGAGGTTGTAGATGCAAGTATGGCTGGCGACGCAGGGCTGAGGGAGTTTGCAATGCAGTGGAAGGAAATTACTGAGGGAAGAGGAGACGGTATTTGGGAGCAGGCTGGTGCTGCTCGACAGTAGAAGCTATGCTAGAGATATTGTTTTGTTGGAAATTGACGACCTTGTATCCATCCCTACGTCTTATTAGTATGTAAGCCATGGGGCACCCAAGACTGAGTCTGATTAACCAGGATGAGGCTCGAGTGAGGTTAATAGAGAGTGAGCACAAGCACAAGTACCCAAGGCTTGGAAGATCAATAAATATGCGGTTTTTAAGTGACTAATTGTGTGGTTAAGAAGCGAAAGGTACTTGAAGCGAAGCGGGATGAGTGCTGGAATCTCTGTAGGCTGTTTATCAGCGCATTGAACGTGGATGTCTATATAATTCTCGGTCAAAATCACTGTCTACAAGTTAATTGAGTTGAAAAGTTACTTCTTCGCTCTTGTTTCTGCACAAGATGTTCTCTAGTAGTATTTTGAACTTACAGATCGCGAACAAGAGGTATCACACACAGTGTGAATCGCGAACACTCCGCGAAAATGGCACTAAGCTAGACTGTGGGTCTCTCTCTCGTCCCCCTGTGTCTTCCGTCTTCCACACCCCGGGTTTTCTTCCTCCCACTCTTGGACCCCTTGTCAACAGCTCTTACATTATCAACCACTCATTATCGCTGTTGCTGATCCTTGCCTCTAAAGACACGCCCTACCGTCTGATTCTATTCGAGCTTTTGTATAAGCCAACCTATTTATTATTCGAGTATCAGCTTGATCATCTCCATCACAACACAGCGAGAAAACAAGATCTTTCATTGCCATTACACCTCTTTTTCACTCACCCTTGTTCTGTTCTCCTCCTCCTCATCAAGATGCCAAAGGCGGCCAAATTTCGCAAGGCTTCTGTGAGAAGCTCACCCTTCAAACTCCGATCTTCGTCTCGAGTCAAGCCTGCTCGTTCAAGCTCCGAGGAATCTGAAGAGCATGTACCACTTGAACATATCAACTCGTCGTTTCCTTCTGGTTCTCAGACAAGTAGTGGTGGCAGCTTCTCGTCTTCGGCCACTCGGAGCGAATATGCTACCAGCTTCACCAGCGAGGAGCATGATGCGCAGCCCCAGCAGACACCTGTGCTGCCATCTAAAACCGGCACAATCGCGCGGGAGACCTACGGAAACAGTATCAAAATCGACAGTGCTTTCGGCAAGAAGCTTGCGAATGAGACGGCCGAAAGGGTGCCTGTTCAGCGACGCCCCAACCAGCTCAACATGGAGCGTCGAAGCAATGTTGAAGCATACCTCGCCCACATGACCGGTGTTGAGGTCAAGCGAGAGTGCAAGAACTGCGCAAAGGGCCACGGTCCCTGGACTGAGTGTGTTATCTACGATGGGCAGATGTGTGGTAGCTGCACCAACTGTTGGTTCAATGCCAGCGGTTCACGTTGCACTTTCCATGGTGAGTCAATCTTCTTTTCTTTACTCTCATTTCATCACTATCACTATCTTCTCTATTGATTTCTCTCATTGCCTTTCTATAGTAAATCTAACACTTCATACAGAGAGCAACCATCCTAAGTCTATTTATGCTCCGTCGCCTGTCAACAACGCGCGATCTAGCGGAATGCCCCTACAGTCGGCTCTGCTTCCCCAAGCACCGGTTTCTGCTTCCCCAAATCCTTCTCAACAGGGTTCTTCTCATGTCTATATCTCGCCGCCTGTCGAGCAGCCACCCATCTATAACGTCCCTCCACGCCAAGGTCTGCAAGTCGGCAACTAGAACTTGTCTGAAACGATCGGCCACACATTCAGCAACGCCAGGACTATGGCGCGCATGGCGCGCATGGTTGCACGCGTCGATGCAGCCGCTGAGGAGCTCAAAATGCGCCTGGCAGAATACGAAGAAGAGCTCGAGACTTACCAGGCCACCGTTACGCAGCAGCCTGCCCAGTCTGCTGAAGCAGAAGACCGCATTGCTTCTATTGTTGAAAGTATTGAAGACACGAGTGAGAGCCAGTCTCACTGATTTTGTCATGATCTTGCCGTTCAGTTGAGCAGTTTCAGGGCGTAGAGTGACCGTCCTCAACATTTTGATCGACTGTAGACGATGGTTGAGATGCGAGACACAAGAAAAAAAAAAAAAAACTTTGAGACAAAAGTACCAGATCGTAGGTTTACCTACCCTTGCTTTCATCGCACATCATTTCACTAACTAATCAACAGCCCCCTTACTGCTTGTGTATATTCCAAGTGAGTATTTGGACATAGAGAACTCCTTTCGCTTGCCATATAAGCTCATATGAGCTTTGGGCTGTTTTGCGGAACTCTGTTCTGAGTCTTCTATTGGAAAACTTATACACCAGCTGGATGAGAATATCGTACGCCAATACTTGCTGGCAAGTGCGCGCCACTGCCCTATACTAACAGCAAATACCTTTCACCATTTCCTTTGTTATTTCCTGGACGACCTCATCTTGAAGCTGTATTAGCAGTCCTCGATATTCATGCTTTTAGACCGAGGCATTTTCCTTACGAGAGAGAAGAGCAAAATTGTATCATGTGTTATATGAGCAGCACGACGCTGAGTACACGCTTCCGCCAGCATTCAGGGCTGGCATCTGGATGAATGCAAGGATCACGAGTTTTTGGACGATTAAGGGTTCCGGCTTGGATCTGGACCAACGTTGAACACCACTGTACCTGGATCGATGTCACTACTAGGTCATTCCCATATTATAGGACCATCTCCGAGTATGACGGAACGATACTGGTATCTTACTGTATAATATTAATACTTCAGACAGAATGGAGAGGTACGAAAGTGTTTAGTTATGGTTATCGTACAAGGGGATTAGGAACGTGTGCTTGTCCGTATATAGGCAGGCATAGGAACATCTATAATATGAATACGACAGAAAAAGCCTTTCGCAATACCCGGCCTTATCTGTCATTGTTTTCCTCTTCGTATCCACCTGCGATCATCGATCTATGGCAATAAACTCCAAAGTATCAAAGTCACATGACTTCAACATCGACTCCATCACCACATCCGTAGCACGGTACCAAAGGTGCATGTCTCAAGCTTGGAGGCCAATCCCATCCTTCTGTAGGGTGCTCTACCCGGAAAACTCCCCGGCTGAGAAACGTGATTAGCATGCACTACCAGCCCCAGGCTTTCCAAAATCACACAGCACACTTGGCATTGGGAAAGACTACGTATTACACGTCAATATACGCCAAAAAGAAATGTGAATCAAGACATAAGCAAAAGAAGCACGGATATGACATGTAACATGTACAATTTCATTAGACGCGACGTAGTTCCATTATTTTAAAAAGCTGAAAACTAATACATTACATATGTACATACAATACACTTGTTCAAGTCAAGCATAGGTAGGGTCAAGTGAGTAAACAAGGCTAACGCAGAACAACGCATGGTAGGAAAAGAGTTTCGTAATTAAACAAAGTAGATGACCACCATCCTCCGTCGCCCGTACTGTTTAGATGCAAATAGTGACCCCTTCCTTTATCATCGTCCGTCACGCTCTCGGACGGGCCATTCATCTCTCCTCGACGTCATGACCACTGGCCTTTGCGGCTCCATCGTCTGTGGTCCACCGGTCTTCAAATCTTTCTCCCTTAAAAGACGTTTTTGTGATACAAAGCAACTCAACTCCCATCCATCACCCGCAAAAAGTCCTGACAAAGAAACGGAACCAAGGTCGACCTGGCGCAGCCAAAAACTAGGAGTATATCTGGCGTCATCGACGATCCGGGCCATCAGTAACCGACGTCGACCAGAGGAGTCGCGCAGTCAACACCGTGCTTCCACTCCAATGATATGACGAGTACAAGAAAAAATCGTGAGCCATTCCCCGTGGCCCATCTAAGCAGTGTCGTTATTAAGTTCGAGGGTATTCGTATTTTGTGACAGCAAGAAAATTAAATCATTTAGATAAGACCGCAGAGTCGGAGGTTCTCTTGGATGATGATATCTGTACGTGCGTTAGAAAAAGGATAGCTAATCTCTTCTAGTGTCGTGGCTTACCGTTGACAGCCGCCATGACAAAGCGGATTTGAGTGGTATCAGTTGCGCAGGTGAAGTGGGTGTAGATCTGCTTGGTCTCGTGTTGGTTCAAGCTGACGAAACGGTTCAGGATGTAATCGCAGGCCGCCGCGTAATCGTCGCCACCCTCGTAGTCGGGGAAGTAGTTCTTCATGGGGCTGACGGGCAGCTTCTCCTTGAATCGATCGATCTTGTTAAGGAAGAGAATGATCGATGTCTTGATGAACCACCTTGAGTTACAGATGGAATCGAAGAGGGTGAGAGCCTCCTGCATTCGGTTGACTGTCTCATCTTCGAACAGCAGCTGATCATACTCGGAGATGGCGACCAGGAAAAGGATTGTGGTGACATTCTCGAAGCAGTGAATCCACTTCTTTCGCTCTGATCTTTGACCACCGACGTCGAACATTCGGTATGTGAGGTCGCCGATGATGAATGTGGTCTCGGTGATACCAGTCGTCTTGACACGAGATCGGAGGACATCCTGATCATTAGGCATATAGTCCGGAGCAGCGATTCGCGCAATGTTGTCGAAGTAGCTATAAAGTGTAAGTAAGAATATTGGTGATTCCACGAGATGCACATACTATCGAGCCGAATCGTTGAGCTGATATTCTCGGGATCGCTTGAAACACTCTTGCACGCCACGGTCCTTCCACAAAGCCTCAATTGCGCTGCCAACCTCGGGAGGAAGGACATCGCCTTCGATCTGAGCGGGTTGCATGAAGATGGTCTGGACGTGATACTCCATGCGCTGGTCCTCAAGAGGCAGCTCGAGGGACTCCATAGCCTCGAGAATAACGCGCATTGACTGGACGGTGTTGCTGAAGATGATCTCCTTGAAGGATTCTCGCTCATCGCGTGAGTAGCCACCCTCGTGAATGAGCTTCATCTGCTTGAGAATAGTCGACTTTCCGGATTCACCGGCACCTGAGATAGAATGTTAGAAGATGTCGAGAGCGATATGTAGCGGTAACGATTGCATGCAATTGCACGTCGCATGCTCGACCAGGTTGGTGTCAACATACCGAGCAGCAGCATCTTGATCTCATTTCGCTGCATCATCTTGTCCCGCTTGAGTTGGTTCTCGATCTCCTCGTTCCGGGCCTTGCCCTCCTTCTCCTCTGTACTCATTCCGCAACCCATTGTGACGGCAGTGTGGCCTTGACCTCGAAGTGGCTAAAAGAAGTGCTGAAATTGATTAAATGAAGCGGACGACGCGGTGTTTGCGCGGGTCGTCGTCGTAATCGCGAGATGGTCTGGAGGCGTCGGCGTTAGTGATAATTGACAGCGCAGCGCTCGAAGTCGTGTATTAACGAGGGACTGATTGGCGCAGTGAAAAGGACTCAGGCCAAGGTATAGAAAGAGAAAAGAGATGAGATGAGAAGGGAAAAGAAGCGAGACAGAGCAAGCGATGTAAGGCGAGGTAAGGTGGAGTGTAGGAAGAGAAAAGGAGATGCAGAAGCAGCTTTTGGCGTAGCGCAGTAACTGGGCCCGGGGGGGAGGAGCTGCAATTTGGGGCACGACACACGAGTCGTGCCAACAAAGGCCCAGCCCAGGGCGGAATCACTCGCGCCTCCCCTGGACCAGGGGGTGAGGGGCCTGTGAATTTAGGTCGTTCCGGGGGGTGGAGACGGGGGCGTGTATGTGAGAGAGTTTCTCTGCTCTGGGACAGAGGCTGAGAGTGATGAGATTGGTGATTGATGGATTGAATAATTAATTGATTGCTTGATATGAGCCAAGCAGTGACAGGCTCAATCACCAGCTGCGCGCGCATGTATTGCACAGTAGACAAAGAATAGAAGGAAGAGACTGACCTCGATGAATTAGATAATGTATGATGAAAGAAGATGAACACTCGACGACGGTTATGCGGAGGCGAATTACCCTTTCGGCTCCCCAGTTGATGATGATGCGCGCCGATGCAATGCAAGAGGCAAATGGTAGGAGACGAGACAACGGGTGGCTGGAAGAATTCAAGAACAGAGACGGGATGGGTTAAAACTCCCGGCAGAGTAAAACCTAAATGAGCGGACTCAAAGCCGAAGGGGAGCGGGAGTACTGCAGGATAGAGTAGAAGCAGACTACTATAGATGGAGTAGTTAGAGGGGAAGATTTGGGAA
This sequence comes from Fusarium sp. NRRL 66182, assembly GCA_013266265.1. NCBI lineage: Eukaryota > Fungi > Ascomycota > Sordariomycetes > Hypocreales > Nectriaceae > Fusarium > Fusarium sp. NRRL 66182. Next base: position 25,011 of record JABFAK010000001.1, on the reverse strand, counting down.
AGGAGAAAGAAGGAGTAGAATTGAGGAAGAGGAAGAGGGAAAAAAAGGATGCAGCCGGGGACACCGTAAACAAAAGTCGATAGATGATTGGGGAGAAAGGGAGAAGAGGCGTGCACGCGCTGAGCCAGAACCAAAGCTACCTAGGTAGATAGGTACAGTAGGTAAGGTACTAACTAGGTAGGTAGGTACCTATGTAGGTAGGTATCTACATGCACCGTACCAGAGCCAAAAACCACCTAGAGCCAGCCAGATGGAAGCGAAGAAAAGAAAATGGAAAAGCCTCCAAGCGCAGGTTCCATAGAAACTGAGATGAGATGAGAAAAGGTACCATCAGCTTTGCAGCAAATCCCCATGCTCCAACATGTACCCTTTTCGGAAGCACCCCAGCAGACGCTTGCTAGGTAGGTAGCCTTGGTTTGGTTAGCAGAGTCTCTACCACTGCTACCTTAGCCCCGGACACGTCCATTTGGGTTGGATCCCATGGATCTCGTTTATTTAGTACTCTGTACCGCGGGTATGATATTGGTTTTCAGGTACTGGCCTTCCTCTTGGAGTTTGGTCATTACCGTACATTACCAGATTGTGCTTTTGAGTTATGAATCAGCCATGTTGTATAGGAAGGACTTCTGGAGCATCGTGGACAGCGCCTCTGTATCTGTTTACAAACGGGCAGCCATCTCTCTAGTGATAAAGGCTACCTACATGCATACATACATATATGCACACTCTTTCTAGCTCGGTGGTGGAGGTCAGAGAGCTCATCCTTGCCCCTACAGTACCATCCTGGAGGTTGTCGAAGCGGACGTCAGGGACCAACCCTCTCTTTATGCACTCCAATACATATCATCAACCATCAGTGCATTTGAGGGAGATTGGAGAGCGGCAGAGGGACGCCAAGTTACCAGAGCTACCTGGTCTGGCCTTCTGATACGGTACACCACTTCAGCGGGACGAAGCTCGTCCATTCTAGGAATTCAAGGTGCTAGTCCCAGGTTCAGTACACAAACCGCTGCTCGCATACAGGTACCTTGTACAGTGTGCAGTCCCTGAGCGCAGCCTTGAGCTCGGAGCATCCACCCCACTCCAGCCAGTATCGCTTGAGATGCCATCGTAGTCGATCCAATAATTACCCAGGAACGCTCCCACTGGCCACAGAGCAAAAGCCCTACGCTTGCAATGCACAGTGTTGATCATCGCATATGCTGTGACAGCTGTGAGTATGATGCAGGGCGGGCCAGAGGAAAGCAGAGGCAACAGGCCTACTGCAGCGAGCCGAGTTATGGAAAAGCCATGCCCGGATCCTGTCCTTCAAACGACAAGCGAGTCTTGTTCCGGGGGCCAATTCAAAACCCAGATGGCCCACGGCGAGGTGGAGCAATGGTGCCATCTGCTTAGCTGTGGGTATCCATGGGAGATGGCATGACCCAGAGCGAGAGCGGGCATTGACGAGCCCGTCTCATTAGCAGCAGCTAATGAACCGTCTTTGCGCAAATGGAAAAGCACCCGCTCGTTAATAAAAGAGACCTGCTGCTGTTCCATTCGGTGCCTTGGCCGCTTGCAGGACAGCCTGATTAGCTTCTCTAGCCCGGTGGAGAGGACCAAATCGGTTGTTCTAATTGATGATTCACGAGATGGCCTGGCCTTCTGGAGCATAGCGCTTTGCCGGACAGAATATCATGGAGCATGAAGCCAAACTATCTAGTAGATACATATGTAGTAGAGTCAGTCAAATGATTCAAGGACAGGGAGGGTATCAGTAGAGGTCGATACGAAGGCAATACATATAGGTAGGTAGGTAGACAATTGGTCATGGTATCAAGCCTTTGTCTTTCTGCACACCACACTCACTCACTCACTCACTAGGATCCTTTTGAGATGACTTGCGCCATAACTAATGTTATGTTATGTCCGTCGGATATCCAAGAAGGGTACATGTCCAGGGCTAGCAGAAAGAGTACCGTCAATAACTGTACCTCACTGTACGGAGAACAGAGAACCGAGGGTCCAACCGATCTGCGAAATAGGGGGTATGAACTGTGGAGTTGTTACAGCTCTTTGATGCACGACAGCTACATAATAAGGCTGGGCTTGGTTTGAGGGAAATGACCCAGCTGCATGGCATTGATGAAGCTCTGCAGTTGAAACGCTCTTCATACAACGGGATCATGCCCCATATTATGCTCTGAATGTTTGACGTTTGATGTTTGGTGTTTGTGCTGTCCCAAAAGTTCCATCCATCTTCTATTGTTTCGGCTCTGGTTCGGATATGGCCAATCGCTCAGCTCTGTTGGAGAAACTTGATCCAAAGCGTAGGCTGGGGTGTTTCGAGCGTTATACAATTCCCTGAGCTTAAGATGACATTAATACCGGTGGATATTGACTCTGGCCGCCCTTGGGACCCTGTGCGATTGGCTGGTGTTTTTGATTCAATAATTGAAGATTACTCCACGTCTTTCTGTTTGCATTGGCTTAGAAGTTAATGGTCCTATATAGAATTTTTTGCCCAAGTTTGATTCCTCTCAGTTCATATTATTGGTATGTCATCAGCTATACCAATTCGTTCTGTTCCTTTTTTTACCTATTTTGCATTCATTTGTTAAAGACCCGCGTACAAGCACGAGACATTGTCGGCTCATCGCATCAAGGCGCTTCCGTTCCACACCTACAGTCAATTCTATTGCCGTGTGCTACCTAAAGCCTCCTTCTCCACGTCATCACTCAAGAGTTTGAGTCTCCTACATAGTAGGAACTCTGAATATTTCACCAGATGTTCGTCGGCAACCGAAAACCATTTCTGTCTGCTCCACCAAGACCACTCAACCCACAAAGCTCCTTGTCTCCTGACCAGGACCCTCCTTGTTGATGGGGTCTTTGGCCAGGGTCATCACAGCGCTACTCAAGGGGTATCGCCCCGAACATAGCCAGGGTCTCCCAAATCACTAGCAGCGCTTGTCGGCACAGAAGCCATCTAGAAGGGGACTTTTCCATCTCTATGTGATCCTCATGCTGCCATCCCTGTTTCATTGCTTTTTTTTTTCTTCTTCTTTTCTTTTCTTCTTCTTTTCTTTTCTTCTTCTCTTCCCTATCCGAACGGTTCGATCAGACGCTGCACTCTTGATGACTATCCGCTTTGGATGCTACTATGGCTACGGAAAATGGATTCCATCTTACGATGCGGGATCCGATAGCGAGCTATTGACTGTTAGCGGCCATTCTTATTTCCTGCACGAACAGCGTTACTTGACTTGCTTGGGTACGAGTCTGCTACCAACTGACTACAGCATATGTAGGTATCAATGCACTCGACTATCTTACCGTAAGGATCAATATGGATGGATTCGACTCCACCTTTGCTTAATTTCCGATCAACTGGCAGATCAGCGAACTGATGAATTTATCGCTACATAGCATAGTACAGTAAATGCGGTACCGTGCTACGCACTGTACACAGAGCACAACTTGTGTCAAACACCTTGACTACCAAGGTATGTTTACCATTCAGCAGTCAATGCGCGATCTATAATCGGTGCGGTATCTTGTCCTGATTTCTGGTTACGACGTCATGCCCATCGTCAACCGCGCGGCTCAAGACAGGAAGGGTACAGTAACATCGAATGAGAGCCGCTTGAACCTTTCAACTTGGGAGTTTCTTACCTCAACTCGTAGGTATCGACAGCCTGTAGCTGTTCTCTCAAGTCTCCTGAGACGATGCATGACAGTTCCATAGTCTGTTTCCATTGCAATTGGAATTGTCAGTCCCATAGGTGACATGGAAGTGACTGACTCGAGTGTTGATAAGCTTGAACGAAAAACTAGCCTTTCGTCCCATCCTCGACGAGTCGCAATCCAGAAAGCGCCACAGATCCTCCAATGCACCCTCTTATTGGCGTTTATCAGTAATTGGCAGTCGAGGAGTTCTGTGCATCCGTAGTACCGAACTGTAGGAGGCAATTCCGCAATGGCCCACTTGCCTTCATCCCCCTCCCTTGGTTAGGTACAGTACATACATAGTTGGCCATGTTTGAATATTGGTCATCAGACCTCTCACAAGTTCTGCGAGCGTCTGGTCGAGATGCATATATTTTGTTTGCCTGTTCGTTTCTTTCCTGGAGGGATGCATCCACTAAGATCTGAATACTCCGTACTGGATCTTGGATCTTGGCTTACTTGCATCACCGCATCGTGGATCAAAATTCCAGTAATCTGGGTGTTGATCCTCATCTATGCTGCACGGGCGCGTTGCTGCGTCCGTTATCGCTATTACATCCATCCTTGCTAGGCAAGCTGGCACCGATCATGGCTCTCGGGCCACAAATCTCGCCTCGATTAAATAAAGCAATTTACCAGTCGACAATGAGGTGGAGACTGGGTCATCTAGGCCAGTTTATTCAAACAAGGTGACCACATGGCAAGCCTGTTCCGCTTTTGATCTATCTGCTGCTGCTGCTGATGATGATATATGCATATCATCGACTAGGAGGCTCGAGACTCAGAACAGACACTATTCCGCAATGCATGCACTGTTGGAGAAAGAGTCACAAGTGATTCCATATCTTAAAGGCCACTCCCCAGCCGTTTGGAGTTGATGCTGTCAAGTTTTATGAGGTATTCAATTCCTTCAGCTATTCTGCTGCCCTAACCGACCACCTTCTACTCGCAACGGCGACAATGCCCGTATCTTTTGGGTCCATCAAGTGACTGGGCCATCTCAAGAGGTTTATTCAAATTGATATCTAGATTTCGTCGGTTGGTGTCTGTTCCTGTATTACTAACTCGATATTTTCTTCAAAGTAACACGGCGTTTAGCCCGTGGACTGAGACGAATAAGAACAACACCGCATAGCCATGCCGGTTCAGGGTTTATACGCTTGAACTTCTAATTTTGGAAGCGATACCACGCATTCCTTGCTATTTTATGGCATTCTTTGAAGCCTGCCTCGCCTCAGTTTAAACTGCGGCTGGTGTCTTGAGTGCTAAATCATGCAGCATGCCAGCGGAAAGGGGCAACGGCTGGGGCGGTTGAGTTGAAAGCATGGAATCGAGCAGAGACAAGGCCACGGCCACCCGACAAAGCCACGATGCGACTTGCACAGCAAGCACCTGAGTTGATCCAGGCTTGATTGGGTTGAGTGATCGGGACGCGTCTTTGGAGACATTATTCACTTGAGCCACCGTTCATCAGAGTCCGTCCAGCGCCATGGTAAGTGGCTCGGACTACCAGCGAAAGTAACTTTGAGATTGTCGATCAAGCATTGTTCTAGGCCGATTCCTACTTTGCCCTGATTCGAAAGGAGCAGAACTGCTGGCTACGATGGCAAACTTCCAACAAGTCAGTTGCAAGGCCAACGCTCTTCGGCTTAACTGCATAAGTACTTGGTATTGTAATCGTCGGGGTCAGTGTCTAAGAATGCGGGCTTCTCCCGGGACCGGTAGTTTGAAGTCAATGAACAGTGAAGTACCAATCATAGTATCTACCATTCAGTGTCGTTTTTAAGGTTCGACCTTGTCAAGGACGCTTGCGGGGTGGTTTGGTCCGGTGACCTCGCCTCAGATCTAGTGGCTTAAAGTCTGAATAGAGATTTGCCTGCCGTGATGGAGGCTTTACAGTTTAGATGGTCGTACGAGCGCTGTATGCGTGTTTGCCGTTGTTCATCGGCCTGCCTGTTGGTATCATCTACAAATGATAGTATATGGAAGTACAGTTGTAGAATGTTCTATGCTCCCTGGTCGAGTTATCTCTGAGACTGCAAATAACGTCAAATATTATGTGAAGCACTGCCATGCCAGCGCTATACATAATATCGCTTTAGCTTTTGTGTTACTTTTGGCTTGGACATCACGTCTGAGTAGACACTACGTTTACCTTGGTAAAATCAGAGTATATATGTCTTCCAATGGTGCGCATATAGATGTCGGGTTTTAGTCCTTAGGATCTCGGTAGATATATTGGTCAAAATATTGATATAAATTTCTGTCCAAGTTCGAGATTGTACCAAGAACAAATACTGAAATTATCCTGATATTATCTGAACAATGTCTCTCGATGAGCAAAAAAGGAAACTGGCGAAAAAATGGCAACGAGACCGTCACCAGAAGTTGGAGCCTTGGCACTCTATGCTGTCTGTATCTTATCTTGGCGGCGCCACTATTGATGAAGTGTACTGCAGATCGCCAACTCAGCAAGTCAAAGCTTCAACCTTGAGCGCCATCTTCTACTCGACACCAAAACTCTTTTGGAGAGAGGGAGAGGCAAAGCGAAAGAGAAACAAAAGCCGATTTTACGTTTTGGCATTAACCTAGAAACGCACAATGTCTATCCCCATGCAACGGCTGGGCGGTCGCGGTACGTCATCACCCAGTTCTCAAAACATCCAATTCATGCATGTTGTGGTTTGCGCCGGAATCGGAGACGTAACAGCAAAGGGCGCAACGGCTCGATTCGGAGCATGAAATACTAACAATGGGACCCGGTTAGCCTTTGCTCATGATGATGATGGTATCGAGCAAGAGTACGATCGATTGCGAGACTTGGCGCGAGCCGAGGCCGAGAAGCGCAACAATTGCTTCGCGCGTGTACGTTGACCCAAGTCGCGCCCAATCGAGGCCTATACATGCGCAATCATAATTTACCTGACTCCTCTCGCAGTCCCGCCAGGCCTACGAAGATGGCGATGGCGCTGGAGCAAAGGAGCTCTCCAACGAGGGCAAAGCGCACGCCGCCCGCATGGATGACTACAACCAGCAGGCTGCCGACTTCATCTTTCGCGAGAATAACGCCTCCGGACGCGTGGAGGCGGACTCGATCGATCTCCATGGGCTCTACGTCGAAGAGGCTGAACGCATCCTCGAGGAGCGCATCCGCGCCGATCAGGCCAACGGTCAGACGCACTTGTACGCCATCGTCGGTAAGGGCAACCACTCGGCTGGTGGTGTGCAGAAGCTCAAGCCCAAAGTCGAGGAGCTATGCCAGGAGCTGGGTCTTCGCTACGAGACTGATGAGGACAACACTGGAAGGATAATTATCAACCTCCAGGGTGGGGAGCCACGTCCGCCGCACTCTGGAGGTTATCCTGGACACCACGGAGGACAGCAGCAGCATCACCACCACCACCAGGAAGAGCAGAACGACGAGGCCGCAGACCTTGTGGGAAAGATTTTGCGGAAGCTCGAGAAGGCCTGCTGTGTGGTCATGTGAGATTTGGAGGTGCTCTTACGATTTGCCATGTTTGGAGGGCATTTTTGAGGTGCTTCTTTGACGCGTTATACCACGGCTGTTTGAGGTTGGAAAGTCTCGAGATGATATCTTGAATTTGTGTTGACGATTATTTATTTCATCTACTCAAGCATACTAGACAGGCCACGATACTTTAGATGAAAGACATTAGATGAGAGATGTTGTACGCTGAGATACCAAGTAATCATCAATTGGTCTTGTAAAAACATGTACCCATAGGCCAAACCAACCCGCTTCTATACCCTAGCCATACGCCGACTTTATATTTCCATTGTGCATTCGTATGTTATGCCTTGGCTCGTCCAGCTAACTCTTGTCACAAACCACAGCGTCAGCTCATGGTTCGCCAGCAGAGTCACGAGCCTTGCTTGCTTCCTCTGTCGTCTCTGTGGGGGCAGGGACTTTGTCAAGAGTGAAGCCTACGGCCTCGCAAATAATCGCAACCACCATCTCCATGATGACACCAGCACCGAGATACACCCAGACATTCTGCTTGCGACCACCAAGAATGAGGTTGCAGCTATAGCCAAGTCGGACAATCACAAAGGGCAGCGAAGCACCAACTGCAATAAGAATGCGGTGCTCACCCTGTGACATGTAACCCTGGTTGCGCAGGGCGAGGACAAACTGGGTGATGACCAGTACCGCAACAACAATCATGAGAATGATGCCAGCTTTGCTTTCTGTGCTGTACTTGATCGTGGGCGAAGGGCCATCGAGGGTATAGTCGGAACTGGCGCCGCCAACCGCAACCAGGATCATAGCAACAAGCATCAGCAGATGGATTAGGCGCTCGTAGATGGGCTTGACGAGAACACGGCCCTGGCGGTTAATTGATTGGAAGCAGCGGCCCAAAAGGCCCAGAAGGATAAGAACCAGGGGACCGAGACCGATACCATTGAGTACGATCCAGCCGATATAGAGGTCCGTGTTATCAGGGTCGTTGACAGTTGCGAGAAGCATGGACGAGCCGATCAAGCGGGCGAGAGAGAGGATACAGATATAGAACCAGCCGGCGTTGCGTGCGAAGCCATGGGTCTTGCACAGGAAGAGGGCGCCAACGAAGAGAAAGGAGTATACGATGATTTGGGCGATGGCAATCTCATCGTGAGTGTCAAGAGAGCGAGTCATGATGAGTTATGAGTTATGGCAAGCGTATAGGGGTTGTCGAATGTGAAGTTGGGGCTTGGTAGTAGAGTTGGCTTGTAACTCGGGCTTGAATGGGTATAGAAGTTGGTGAACAGAGAAGGGAATGAATGATATCGTTATGATCTGATTCAATAGATTCTACAGCTCGGGAGATGGGAGCATCTTTATATAACTTGTTTGAATATAAACTTACCTCCCTATCCATCGATCGACTAGGGATACGTTAGGTAGACGGCAGAGCGGCACCTTCATCGCCTCAAACCTTCCCCACACCAAGACGTTTGGATGTTCCATTGGGTGAGGATGATGGGATATGATCCTTCACTCAGTCTGTCTATCAGATAACAGACTGGCCGACAATGGCCATATTACCTATGTTAGTACATGCGACATGAGAATGCGCCATGGAGGCTGAGCGGCAATGGAGACGCCGCATCGAAACGTATACCAGCTCTGGTCTAGCTCCAGGCTATGCTCCAGTGAAATCGCTAGATCTAGGCCCTGGCTGTAACGTAACTCGACTTAACCTCGTAGGGCTGTTGTTTCGAGTGCCGTGATCCGTAAGCTCGGCCGTGAGCGAGTGAAGAGCAAGCCTCAACGACAAGCAAATTACCTATTTCTGTTAGAGCTGCGGGTGAGATTTTGGCATCTCTCTCAAGATGCCACACCCGTCGAATGAGATTCCTTTTAGGTGTTCTCGAATCTATGTATTTCTTCACGGCCCGTTTTGATATTCCTCTTCCTTACTTCATTCAGAGACTTGAATTATTTCCAAAGTACACTTCATAGCATCCAATTTCCTCTTTTGGTAAACGATTCGAAGTGGAGCCAAGCCATGCATGCCTGAGTCAACCTGAACCCCACACAAAAAGAAACCTCCAAAGTGACGTCGTAAACCTTTTCTGAAACTTGCCCAACTTCAAGCCTCCACCGGCTTCCTTAGGAGACGCTGCAACAAGCCTCGAGGCCACAAGATTCCAGACCATATCACAGGATCATAATCCATACGTAATTTTTGGTCGAATCATTTCCTCTGGCCCAGACGATGCCTGTATGTCCTCTGTGTTTTGTGCAAGCTCATGCGTTGCCCCTCACTAACACCGTCCGCCAGCTTATCATCGTCTCTGGACTGCCCACCTCGGGCAAGTCAACGCGCGCAAAGCAGCTACACGAATATCTCGCCAGGCGCATCGCCGAAACAAAGTATCGTCTACACCTCATCTCCGACGAGACCCTTTCCATATCCCGCGCCGTCTACGACTTATCCCCCGACAAGGTCCCTGCACATACCAGATCCGCTAATGCCTCTGAGAAGGATGCTCGAGCCGCACTCTACGGCGCTGTGAAGCGCGTGCTTAGCGACAAGGATATTGTGATACTGGATGGGTTAAATTATATCAAGGGTTGGCGGTACCAACTACACTGCGAGTCCAAGGCCATGCGCACGCCAAGCTGTATATTGCAGATTGGATGTTCCGTGGATAGAGCAAGAGAAGTCAACGAGGACAGGCTACGGAGACGAGAAACTGCAGCGAGTAAGTCTGTGGAGACGGAGGAGGCAGCACGTATCCATAATGACTCCGACGATGTGCACATTGATTCTACAGAGCCTTATGAGTCAGGCAACTGGGACAACTTGGTTTTTAGATACGAAGAACCTAACCCAATGACTCGGTGGGATAGTCCCCTCTTCACACTCATCTGGGAGGATGACGAAGCCCAAGCAACAAAGGTCTTCTCAGATCTCTGGGACGCAATAGCAGGCGAAGCCCGCAAAGTCATCCGCCCAAACCAGTCGACCGTGCAGCGCGGCCGAGAAGAAAGCGGTGATTACTTATATGTCCTGGACCGCGAGACATCGGACGTTGTGAAGCGCATCGTCGAGGCACAGCGGGAGGGAGACGATGTCGATGAAGTGCGGATACCGTCTGGCTCTACAGAGCTCATCGTGCAGCTCCCGGCAGGTAAGAAGATTGGACTGCCACAGTTACAGAGGCTAAGGAGGGCGTTTATGGGATTGAACAGAGGCGGTATTGGTTTAGAAGCTGTGGGGGATATGAAGTCGACGAGATTACGGGAGACGTTTGTGACGTATCTTAATGATACGTTTGAGAAGGATGAATAAGGGTCTTGTTCTTTAAAAAGGTACAAAGCCCGAGGCGATCCGGAGAACACAACGACCGCTATAAAAATGCCGTGAGTTCAAGTTGAGCTGATATCCATATGAGGCCACCAGTTCTTGCCATTCGGCCTCTTGCCCTTGAATTTGCTTGTTGATATCATAACCTGCAGGGTATCGCGGCAGAGCCAGGATGAACACAGGAACAATCGCATACAAGCACATATTACAATAAGCAAGACAGGAATTAGTCACTAAATTAGTCACTAAATTATCACTAAATGTATACGTAAACTTATACTTGGATGATACTTTGTAAACCTCAGCAGAGCTTGTAATTGGCTACCGCATTCGACGTTTCAGGGTACATGGTAGCCTCTCATTGAGCATATGCCAAACTTGAGCTGCTTGGTGATAACATACTGGCCGTGTCCAATGCTAGCCACGCAATTTTCATATACCCTTTAGATCGTCAAGCTATCGCGCGTTCAGTTGCACTTTGAGTGTGTGAAGGGTATTACAAGTTGTGATTTACACAAAAGTCGCTTACAATCTGCTATATACAGTCTTTGAAGTCCACGTCCATCCAATACACGGAAATTTATCAACGCAAACATTTGTAAAAGTTTGAACGAACGCATTGCATAGCATACATGTGCACAAGAGCGATTTATGTTGTTGGGTCATGGATTGCGAGCAGTGACATGCTGCGTACTATTTCGACACGCTGTATCCGACATGCTGACTCGTGCAGACAAACACAAATCTAGATACGTACCAACACAGGTAAAAAGAGTATCGGGGACGAGAGGAAGACAGACATCTGCACAGGGCAACTGGACGTTTGTGCAGCATCAGTCTAGGATTACGGTCACGACACGGTCAAGAGTAACACCCTCGTCGTTACTCTACCGAGATCTCTCACAGTTACACAGATCCATCGTGTTTGTAAGCTGTTTGCTACGAGATGCTGGATGATTCGATGTTTGGGGCGGGAAAGAGGCGAACAAGTCAAGACTTAGCTTCTAACCAACGTTAATTAACAAGCAGCCGTAAGAGGAAAAGAACAGGGGGCGAGAAGAGCGACAGAGAAAAAATACCATGCGGCGAAATTCGGTCCATATCACCATGGTTTGAGACGCCGCTCATGGAGGCAGGCAGCTAGGGCCGCGCAACAAGGCCTGTTGGATCTCCGTTAGAACATCGGCCCAGGCGAGTAATGCAGGGCCTACCTAACCCGTGTATGTAGGTATGTATCACTGCACTGGTAATACTCAATGTCTGTTGTGGCGGTCTAAGAAAGTGCATAGAATTCTTCTCTACAAAGTTTATATATGTTATTGTGACCTGTAGTGCCTAACTTAGGTAGGTACCTTCCTATACAATACCTACCTCAAGCAGGCAGGCAGGCAGGCAGGCCTTACTGGCATAATGGAAGCTTCTGCTGGCTTCCACCTGTTTTGCCTTCCATTGTAGTCGTCACTCTCTGTGTGCCTGTTGCTACCGCCTTGCGCCCGTGCTGCATCATAGTGCCAGCCTACTAACCTAGCCCCACCATCTCACCACAGCTGAGCTAAGCTACTTTTCGGCCTGCAAGATCATTATTCCGTCCCGATTCAGGGCATCCGGTGATATCATTGGCCCACCGCCGTGGCGGTCGGTCAGTGAATCGCTGTCAACGCCTACCTTAGTTTCCGGTTCCGATGGGAGGGAAGGAGCCCTGTGGCCTTTGAACAGCTCCAACTTTCATTGCCTCCAACCTCCAACCTCTCACTCCTGCATCTCTCAAACCCTCAACACCAAACTTTGCTTTTGCATTTCCCTCACACAATCCGCAATCTTTATTTAATCCCCAGGACCCCGCGCTAGAGCCATAGCTTGGCTTTCTCCGCAACAACTCACAGGTCCCCCTCCTCTCGTCATCACCAAGCCAGCAACAGCTTCGTTGAAACATCCAGATTATCATCATGGCTCCCCAGCCTGACGAGCACCACCCCCACAAGAAGGTCAACTTGACGTATGTATCACCGTGGGATTTATCTGTTCAAAGATGTTTCTGTTCATTCCACCGAGCAGACTTGCTGACAAAGTTACAGCGACCCCTCCGGCGCGGAGGTCAAGAACGTTAGTACCGTCCGATCTCGCGGTTCTACTAGGAGATAGCTGACCATTCCGCAGGAAGACGATGTAGCGACCGCCATTCTGAAAAAGAAGAAGAAGCCCAATCAGCTTATGTATGTGATTTGCGTCGGGCAGTGTAAACAATAGCTGACATCACCAAGGGTTACCGATGCCGTCAATGATGACAACAGCATCATTGCCCTCTCCGAGGCTACTATGGATCAGCTCCAGCTCTTCCGTGGTGACACAGTCCTGGTTCGAGGCAAGAAGAGAAAGGACACCGTCCTCATTGTTCTGGCTGATGATGAGCTCGATGATGGCAGCGCTCGCATCAACCGAGTCGTTCGTCATAACCTTCGAGTCAAGCATGGTGACATGATCACCATCCACCCCTGCCCCGATATCAAATATGTCAGTACTCAGCAGCTGAGATTGCGTCTATACATTACAGTTTCTAACAGCTTTCCAGGCCAAGCGAATTGCAGTCCTCCCCATCGCTGATACCGTCGAGGGTATCACCGGTTCCCTCTTTGACGTTTTCCTCGCCCCCTACTTCCGAGAAGCTTACCGCCCTGTCCGCCAAGGAGATCTCTTCATTGTCCGTGGTGGTATGAGGCAAGTCGAGTTCAAGGTCGTCGAGGTTGACCCACCAGAGTACGGTATTGTTGCACAAGATACCGTTATTCACTGCGAGGGCGAACCTATTCAGCGAGATGAGGAAGAGAACAACCTCAACGAGGTCGGTTATGACGATATCGGTGGATGCCGAAAGCAGATGGCTCAGATCCGAGAGATGGTTGAGCTTCCTCTCCGACATCCCCAGCTCTTCAAGTCTATCGGTATCAAGCCTCCCCGAGGTGTTTTGCTCTACGGACCTCCTGGTACCGGTAAGACTCTTATGGCTCGAGCCGTTGCCAATGAGACCGGCGCTTTCTTCTTCCTCATCAACGGTCCCGAAATCATGTCCAAGATGGCTGGTGAATCTGAGTCGAATCTGCGAAAGGCTTTTGAGGAGGCCGACAAGAACTCCCCCGCTATCATCTTCATTGACGAGATTGATTCGATCGCCCCCAAGCGCGAAAAGACTAACGGTGAGGTCGAGCGACGAGTCGTTTCTCAGCTCCTTACCCTCATGGACGGCATGAAGGCCCGATCCAACGTCGTAGTCATGGCTGCCACCAACCGACCCAACTCCATCGATCCCGCTCTGCGACGTTTTGGCCGTTTCGATCGCGAGGTCGACATTGGTATCCCCGACCCCACTGGCCGTCTCGAGATTCTTCAAATCCACACCAAGAACATGAAGCTTTCCGACGATGTCGATCTTGAGCAGATTGCTTCCGAGACACACGGTTACGTCGGTTCCGATGTTGCTGCCCTCTGCTCCGAGGCCGCCATGCAGCAGATCCGTGAGAAGATGGACTTGATTGATCTTGACGAGGACACAATCGATGCCGAGGTCCTTGACTCCCTTGGCGTCACTATGGAGAACTTCCGCTTCGCCCTCGGTGTCTCCAACCCCTCCGCCCTTCGCGAGGTCGCCGTTGTCGAGGTTCCCAACGTCCGCTGGGAAGATATTGGTGGGCTCGAGGAGGTCAAGCAGGACCTCAAGGAGAATGTTCAGTACCCTGTGGACCATCCCGAGAAGTACATCAAGTTTGGCATGTCTCCTTCTCGAGGTGTGTTGTTCTTTGGTCCTCCCGGTACTGGTAAAACTATGTTGGCCAAGGCCGTCGCCAACGAGTGTGCCGCCAACTTCATCTCCGTCAAGGGACCCGAGCTTCTTAGCATGTGGTTCGGCGAGTCTGAGAGTAACATCCGTGACATCTTTGACAAGGCCCGTGCCGCCGCTCCTTGCGTTGTCTTCCTTGACGAGCTTGACTCCATTGCCAAGGCCCGTGGTGGCTCCATGGGTGATGCTGGTGGTGCTTCCGACCGTGTTGTTAACCAGCTCCTGACTGAGATGGACGGTATGACATCCAAGAAGAACGTCTTCGTTATTGGTGCTACCAATCGACCTGAGCAGCTCGATCCTGCTCTGTGCCGACCTGGTCGTCTCGACTCGCTTATTTACGTGCCTTTGCCCGATGAGCCTGGTCGTCTCAGCATCATCAAGGCTCAGCTCCGCAAGACTCCCATTGCCTCTGATATCGACTTTGGCTACATTGCTTCCAAGACACACGGCTTCTCTGGTGCCGATATTGGTTTCATCACACAGCGTGCTGTCAAGATCGCTATCAAGGAGTCTATCGCTCTTGATATTGAGCGTCAAAAGGCCCGTGAGGCTGCTGGCGATGAGATGGACACTGATGAGGATGCCGAGGACCCCGTGCCCGAACTTACCAAGGCTCACTTTGAGGAGGCTATGCAGATGGCTCGCCGATCAGTGTCTGACGTCGAGATTCGCCGGTACGAGGCTTTTGCCCAGCAGATGAAGAATGCTGGTCCCGGTGCTTTCTTCAAGTTCCCCGAGGCTGGTGCTGAGGCTGCTGGTGCTGATGGCGGCAACTCATTCGGTGACGCTGGCAATGATGATGACCTCTACGACTAAGGATAACAACGACTCTATGGACATGGGTCCTTTGTATTCTAATAATTTCTCTCGTACATCTCTACATTGGCTTGTGGGCAGTTAGTGGGAAGGATGTGATCCATACACTATAACACGGCTGATACTGGAATGGGAGTTGGTAGAATGGTAGAGAGAAGAATGGCAACTTGTTCCTGGTAGTCTTTATGACTCAGGAAGATATGATTGTGGTTATGGTGACCTAAAGACGGATTGCGCTTTGATAGATGAAGAAATTGATTCCCTTTACCTTCAATGAATTGAAAGCAATGATGGTGATTTACGTGTTCAGAAAACGCTACATACATGGAAAGTAGGAATTAATACTGCATAGAACTCCTCTTGAAGTTATCACAGTTGTTGTCTGCTTCATATTAGCTTGATGAGTGTGGGAGAAGTAAGCCATAGGTGATGAGTTCTGATCAGTAAAGATACTCCATATTCCGATTCAAGTGCATTTGCAGAAAGGATATGTATAGAGCAAGCATTCATATGTCACTCACCGAACTGCTGCTTGAAATAAAGATTTTCGCAAGTAATCAGGGTAGCTATTTGGATATATTTCTTTAGCTAAGAGGACGGTCTGACCGGCAAGTTATTACAAAATAAAGAGTCTATATCATATGTTTCGCGTGCAAGAGTCATATCGTATCCATGTTTTCTGGTTTGGTATCATCCATCCTGTCTCTCCTCAACCTATGAATTTGTGTGTATGCAATTGCGTTCCAGTTCGTGTTCAAGAGAGCCTCAATAACCCTGACTCTTGGGACCTGCCTTGACTTTGTTTTGTCGTAGTATATATGTTTTGGGGGTTGTTACTCCCTCAACCCATAGTAGGGATCTCCAGTCAAAGACGAGGTCATCGTTGATGGGTGTTGCTTGTGTGTTCGGCTCTGGGGTGCTTTTATGACGCTACGCATGGTATTTCAATGTCATAAACGTCATTCTCTTACTCTTGTTCTCTTTGTTATAGCAGTACACTCTCAGCATTAGGCGGTCCCATCATCTTCGATCTCACAAACGGCCTCGAGGCTCTCCCTCGTGGTGCGGAGAGCCTCCTCGATGACAGACTCTGGCACCGCAAGGCTAGGCTTGCTACCGCCCTCCACCGAGCCATTGGCCTTTGCAGCGTCGCCGTTGGTCGTTGGCTTGGCGCTGCTGCCGTTTGAGCTCGAAGATACGGGGTTCAGCGCCGAATCGTGCCTGACGTCTTCGAGGACGCGGTTCAAGAGGGCGGGAAAGGTCGTCACCTCTCCAGAGCGCAAGAGCGCAAGAGCATGGGACTGGATGAGTGTGGGCCAGTTTGTAGAGTGCGAGTTTAGAGCGTGAAGGAGGGCTTCTTGTATTCTTGCGAGGGTGTTAGTCAAGTTGTCATGATGTTCGGGATGGAAGGGGGGGGGGAAGCGTAGCGTACTTGGAAACGTGCCCATCGCGCAGTAGCACAGTATTAATCTGCGAACGCAGATCTGGATCCAATGTCGCCTGTGTGTGGTTTGCAGCGCTCGAAGGCACCTTGACGGGTGTGGAGGGTGTGTTGTTGGACATGATGGTGATGTAGATCGAGGATGATGAGGATTTGTTTCCTCGGTGAGAGCGCGCTGGAAGCGACGGCAGAGGGAAGCTTGCAAGAAAAGCTTTATCGACGATGTTCTTCAACTCAATATCCCTTATGAAGAAATAGGCCCAATAGTATTTGGTGCAAAGCTCTTGGTCGGCCGTTCTTATGCTCAACTGTCGCAAGGCCAGCCAGGAGTATCGGGTCGCTTATTTGAGGATAACGATTGAACTACAATCTAATCGTCAGCCGTAGCTCTTCGGTAAGCTCGAAATCCAATCAGGATAGTACTTGCCCTGCTTGTCGTATCAGTAAAACTCAACTCAACAATAGAGAGATAGCACTTGGTTGTTGGAGTGTAGTGGCAAGGCTGAGGCTGGGGATGGGAAAGATTCGGGGCGCGAGGCTGAAGGAATTGGGCTCCGGTCTCAGATGCGCTAAATTTTGTGGCTGTGCTTTACGTATCTCAACCAATCCCTGCTCACAATAACTTACACGCTCTCTCACGTAGTCATGGAGAATGATTCTCTACTAAAGATTTTGAATAATATGAACAACAATATGTCAGCAGAGCACGGCCCATTAACTCGTTCTGGCGAAACAGCCACGGCATTCTGTTTTTGGCCATGTTTCTGTTTTCTTTTTCTTCACACCCTGGCCGAGTTCGCTTCGCTTGGCGGGCAGACAGCCAACCTTTTGACCCCAGCTCATTTATTTACACCATCTATCTGTTGGGCATCAGGAAACGACTCACACTAATCTCACGAAATTCGCCCTGTCAAATTTTCGGTTTGGTAAAACAACAAAGCACTCGTTCAGCATTTTCACACTGGCGAATCAATACAGGTCTTCCTATCAACCTAGGCCAAGACATGGTGTAAACACGTCGATCAGCTAATTCACTATACTAATGTTAGGTATTAACTTTGCCGACAATATACGTGGGCCCTACTAACTAGTGTACACCGGCTGTGTCATTGATAACTCCCTTACCTCAGGTTACTCAAAGTACCGAGCTAGCTAGCTAGCTGAGATAGCTTCAGCTGCCAAGAGATTCCCTTCTTAGCTTTGTTTCATGGTGGCTCCATGCTTGACACCCATGATATACTGTAGGAATGATCATAACGCTGGCAGATACAGTCTCCATCATATCAACGTCTCAAGTCCTATGCATTGTTACCTTGTATCAAGTCCAAGTTGGGGAAGCTCAGCTGCCGCTTTGACGGGAAGGTAAGATTCGAACTTGATGGTGCTTCGTGTTGTCAAAGACACATTGGCTGCAAAGTCCGCAACCCAATCATCGTTTCCGGGCTGTCACTTACCAACCTGCTTCTTGAGACCTCCAATCGCTCTAGAAGCCGAACCTTCCGCGACAGATAATCACTAGCTTAGAAGTGTCTTTAGAATACCTCCTCGGCGTGTTTAGAGTTGTTGTCTCCGTAATGGGCTTGGAGAGAACAAGAGAAATGCCCCCCTGCAAGCATGTATCAGCACTTGCCCAAAATCCGGGATGCACTATCATAGGTAAGTTGCATATATACAGATACATACCTATAGAGCTATAACCACATGGCTTAAACGCCACTCTTTCATGACACCCACATGACCAGCTCAGCCGTGATGGTACGAATGTGCTGCCTGTATATTCAAGGCTCTTTTGTGTTAGTGCCAAAGATATACCGAGCTCCTGAACGTTGAGCAGGCTTGATTGCCTAGGCTCAGAGTACTTTGGCATCTGGCTTGACACACGATACCTACATGTTCCAACCCAGTGCACTTCCCTCAAGCACAGGCCACTTCTTGCAAACACTCCAGTGCTCTTCAATGCACATACTGGATTGTGGCGTGTTTTTTTGACCCGCTTACTGCCATCGTCTTCAAGACTGAACCGGTTTCTGGTAGCACACGCCGAATCATCATCGTGAATTTCCCCGCCAATGAGTTCGATGTGTAGGTCCAGCGAGCTGTCACAATTGCAATATGTACTATGGGTAGACCAATGGCTTAGCTTCTGGTATCGATGGGGTGGTAGTGACGGCGTGACTGGGGGATGCCATACGTCGTAGCTGAAAACAACCCCATCATCAAAGACTCTTAGATTAAAAGAGTGTACATAATGATGCTCGTATTGGTTCCACTTACCCTAGGTTCTTGGACGTAGTCCCACGGCCATTTGGCCGCTTCTGGTTTCAGGATATGGCAGTATGCTCGCCTGACGGGCGGACCTCTGTTCTCGTTCCGTGTGCTAGATTAATGGGTTCAAGATGCAACCACCCTCATCCAGCAATGACACAGCGGATGTCATCCGAGTGCAACCACTGTTTAGTCGAGGGATACGCGGCGCACCATGGTAGCACGACGTGGCCATCGGGCTGACATTTGTGCCCATGATGGCGAACAAATCTACGGCCAACGGTGTCAAGCCTGCTATAATTGGTACATAGCATTTGTTGAGACGAGTAGATTGCTTTAGGCATACCTCAAGTTCAGTATCCAATCCACCTGGGCCACTTGACCGGAAACCCTTCCTTCAAGCCAACCTCCAAGTCGCCACCAAACTTGGACCGATATACGGCCCGGCCCGTTGGTATACCCGGTGGTGACAGCTACTCGGCTGTTGAAGTATCCAATGTGCTAAAGGGGTTTCTCACACCGACACATCGCCGTCGTACCTTTTCCCTTATTCGTACCACACTCGATACAACTGACCTTCTTGGTGTGGTGCCGCTTAGCACAATTTCGTGAAGCTTGCCCAAGCAACCATATCTCCCCGCGCTGCACGGTTAGGTTATGGGCCATCACATGAACCTTTGCTGCCGCGAAATGATATAACTTGGAAAAACCAGCCAAATGGCCCTAGCCAGAAAGGAATAGCTTCTTTGTTCGGCAGCTCGCCGAACCAACGGCCACCCCAACGCTTTGGTAATATAAGCGGTGAAGGGCAGGTAAGAGACATCTCACCGGCCCATCCCAACTGCAGGTAAGGGCAGGGGGAGGTCTTGAAAGCTTGAAAATTCCACATCAGACGTGGTTCAGCGGCTGTTTAGGGCTTCGTTTCTTTCTCGAGCGACTTTTGATGACAAGGATGTCCTGTGAAATCCATGGTCATGTTGGATTTTTCGATGGTTTGCATACAATCCAACGACATGGGCGGTTTTATTTGACCTCGAGATGTGAGTAAAGGGCTGGGAAAGCAACAAGACCCATTTTGCGCGTTCCGATGCCCAGCATCGAACCTGCAGTGCTATTAGTCTGTCCGTAACAGCATTTTAACAACGAGAAAATGAAAATTTCGCGTCAAATGGCCCTCATATTGGCCACCTGTCGAGATAGCAGAGTAAGCAACCGTTGTTATTTCTTAACGTAACGGGATGGAAGCCTCCGGTAGGGCAGGGGATCGGATGATGAAACGATGGCAATGATCAGCAAGGAAAGAATGCCTCTTTGCATGCAATCCGATAGGGTGCATGCTTTGAACCTTGGCGCAACTGCTTGTAGCATCGGGTATCCTCTCTTTTCGAAAATGAGAAAGGGTAGAAACGAAGAGATTGGCCAGTTGAAAAACCACAATATAGCCATGTTAAGCATCTTGTTTCCCCCTCCACCTGTTGCTGGCTTTTAAATTTTCGATCAGTGCCGTCGTGTCTCATCTCTCCGACCTTTCAAGGATCAAGGCAAACCGGAAATGCTATAGTATAGAGCATCTAGGAGGAGTTGCTTCTTTGAAGGATCCAGCTTTCTTCTGCCACACATAGCTCCGACGTATCCCGTATTGTCATCAGCATTGTTGACAAGGGATTGGGCATCGCCTCGCCTCTCGGCAAGGCTAGTTGAACCCATTCAAACGGAAGCCCGCAAGCTTGATTGTATCACAATGCAACCGTGACCGAAGCCCGGGACGAACCCTATTTGCTAACACAATCTCTTGTTAGTCTTCAAGCTTGTCGGTGAGCCATATCTCAAGGCATGTAACCTACCTGCAATACCAACATGAGCCATATACTGTATGTATGTAGGCGCAAGGATGCGGTCGACCCAGCCTAAATCGCTGACAATGTGATAATTAGTCGAACCAATCCTCGCATGATAGGATTGAGGCTGAAGTCTTGGATTGGAGATCCCGTTTAAGGTGGGGGATGATCAGCCAAGGCTTGAGCAATGATTCCGAGTCAAGGGGTAGTGGGCCGTCTCCAGGATCTCCTCGTGGTCAACCGGTCAAGGGAGATACCAAACAAGGCCCGTCCCACACAGCGCACCCACCCAACAAGATATGACAGTGCGGCGGCGCACATATTTCCCCAGAAAACCAACAGGTCATCTCGCATGGCTTTGTGTACAATGACGTTTGAGCAGCTCTAAAAGAGCTTAGTCAGAACCATCACCAGCCCTAAGGCGGACTATCAAATGTTGGTTTTCAGCCTCAGCCGAAGGACGAGTTCCAGTCACATCTTGGGGACGTCGAATTTGAATGAGCGTAGGTGGTGGGTGTCCCGGACAAAGCAACCGAATCGAGGTTACGCACAATAGATTGTGCTCGAGAAATAACCTTGCATGAACAAGTCATCAAGCTGTTCAGTCGCGGGCATAGTCGCTTCTTGTGGACCTCTGGAGCACAGCCAGAAGGCGAGCCGCATATAGAGGTTCTGCTTGGTCAAGCGGAGGACCAATAAAACCGAATTTGCTTGAAGCTTTATCTTTTGCACTGTTCTTATTGCACAAAGCAGATGAAGCATGCATCTGTGGGAAGCATGTCGAAAACCGGAAACAGAGGACTGAGGCGAATCGACACAATGTTCAAGCAGGCATGCAGACAACAGGAGCATAAACCGCCCGACAACATTGTGCAACAGACTCGAACTGGCCAGGTTATCCAGGGCCGCCAGGGTCCGTCCAGTTGGAAAAACACAAGTACTGAGCTCAGAGGTCGTCTAGCACCGCATGATGATAGGTCATTTCGGCCGTGGCGAGTGAAATAAATAGTGTCGCAATTACTGGTGGTTATAGCATGAAGGGATCGGCAAGAGGCGACTCATGTTCTGCAAATTAGCAGTAAAAAGGCCCACTCGAAGGGTCAGTTGATTTGGGTGATTCTTTGAGAATTCGCTGTGGACCTGGTCATCCAGGCGCCAGGCGGAGATACCTAAGCTACTGTAGGTCGTATCGAAGTTGAGACGGTGATGGTTGCGCAACTAGTAGTGAGTACTGTATGTATGTGAGGAGTAGCATGTGCTCTGGGAGCAATAAGCAAAACATCCATGGATGCTTCGCCACGCGTAAACTACCTACAGGTAGATAAGAGGAAACATGACAGACGGTGAAGGAGCTGATAAAAACCAGACCAAGCAATAAGGCTTTAGGAATACTAATGCCGCAGGGTGGAGTGGTGACAAGAATCGAGAGAGATGCTGAACGACTGGTTGTTAGTACCTACCTAGGTAGATGCACAGCAGGGAAACGACTCACCGGTCGTTGATGGCTCTTGCCAAATTGAATCTGTCCCAACAGAGTGACAAGGAACATGAGGCACAGGAAAGAAGTGAGGCAGGTAGGGAAAGAACCAAAACAAGAAAACGGGCAACAGGAGCTGGCCTCAGACATTTTGGAAGTTGCAACTGGCGGCTGGCAACAGTTCATAAGCGGAAGGCAGGCCTATGTTGATTTGTATTGGATCAGGTTGCTTCGATAACTGCTATCCAGCCCAGTGTGTGCGTTGTGGGAGGTGAAGAGTTAAGAAAGACTGCGCTCCAGGCAACATCCTTGACATCAACATCTGCATCTGCATCTGACTCAATTGGACACACCCAAAACTATACTCGCCTTGCTTGGTAGGTTACACAAGTCGATGCACGCGGCCCAAACCAACAATTACCCCAGCATTGGCAGCGTCTCGACTTCTGAGTACCGAATCTATTCCTTCAATTCGCATTGGGTCCATCTGTCGATACTGTTTTCTACTAGCAGCCGTTGAGTTCCGCTTGGAAAACACTACTATGTATGTGTGGTATCCCGTTGCTCATATATCACATCACGTCACGTCAGTCACATCACATCAGCAAGTCTGACCCGGCCTGGCTGGCCTCGTATAGGTATTGTAGTAGTGTAGGTGCTGAATGGCATCTCTCTCTCGCTTCGGGTCATCCCCAGAGAGCCTGTGGGGTAGCACGTACCTGACGTGCTGATGCCAAGGATTTATTCTGGGTGATTATTGTAACTTGGAAGTCTGGATGCAAAGAACAAAAGTGATAAGAGGATGAAGTTGGATTTGTCACATCTCGGAATATGCAGACTGAATGCAGAGATGACACCACACTCTACCTACCTACTTACCTACCCACCACCGACACTAAAGGCCAACACCAACATTCAACACCGAGACCAAGGCCTCAAGCTCAAGGTCCCGAAGCAAAGGGCAAGGCTCGAATTGACCAGTGAATGCTCCACGCAGCTGGATGCGGGTTGAACTCTTTTGGGAGCACAATTACTATCGAACGGGACTCGTTACCCGAGGCATGCCCTGAGTGAGATATATATCACTATCACATACATGCTTGATGCCGTCAACAGTTTACAGCACGAGACAGGCTTATCGATAGGTGGGGATCATGATGATTATTTTCATGATCCCCGATCAGGCTTCTTCGATCTCGTCCTCCATGGAGGTTCAAATTCTCGACCATCACTGATCAATGGCCCGTTGGAGGAGGGATGTGTCAATTTACTGTACCTTGGCTTGCCTACCCTGGCCTAGATCCAAGCTGCCATAGGCACATCCGGGTCCGCTGAAGTGCGCGCACTACAGCAGGTACGTACATGCTCAACTAACCTGCGCTGGATGGTGGCACGCTTAAGCAAGCACTAGGATCGTGACGGAGCGGCTCTTTGAGCCTTGGCTGGCGAGTAAGGACAGAGGGGCGACCACAAGCCTGGTCTAGCCCGACCGGGTCACGCACGCTTCAGCCAGTCATTCCCATTTCAATGGATGGCTCGCGGCGTCTGCGTCTGCTGTGTCCGTCCGTGACCTGGCCTGGTATCCAACCGAACAGGTGACGCGGACTCTGGATTGGAGCACATTCCACATTCCTCCTCCCACTATTTGCCTGTCCTCTCCCATCGCCTTTTCATCCTACAATAGCATCAGCCCACTCTACACCGGTACGAGATCCAATCCAGCATTGTTGCAACCAGTAGAGAGTCCGCTTTGGCGGCGGCGGCGCCGGCTATGGCGATGGTGGTGATCCCATGTATGATGGGGTCCTGGATTGGCGGAATAGGTGCAGCACATAACTTGCAAGGGTCAACAGCTAGGATTGGGCTGGATTGGATAAAAGGCTGTTGTACGAGGGGCATATCCAAAACATGGTTACTCTCTCAGACTCTCGCTCAGAGACAAAGACAAAGAAAGACAAAGACAAAGAGTGGTATTTGACGACTTGGACTGGGGTTATTACACTGCACTTCCTCCACTGCAGCCCACGTCTCACAAGTCATGAGTTCTAGCCATGGCTCTCGTGGCTCCCATGTCCAGTCGAGATAGACCGACCTGTCAACGACTAAACACCCATGCTTGGCTGGCAGCCAGAAGCCGGGGTTTGCATCAATTGCTGCTGTAGGGACCTCGGGTGTGTCTCAAGACTGACATGAGCCATCATGGACGACAACAGCTCGGCGGCTGGGGCCCAACTGCCCGCAGACACACTTATGCAACGAAGGCAAGCGGTGAAAGATGCTTATCCTCTCATGGCAAAGCAGATGTCGCATTGTAGCTGAAAAGTTTCCAGATTCTTCTTCCTCACCGTAAATGTTTCAGTGAATACTTGCAGATCAAAGGGGGAGATCAAATCACCCAGCGCGGTCCGCGATCCGATGTGACAGTTGTTATATTGGATGCCGACTAACATACCCTCATAGTGGATAACACATTGATCAAAAGCCTTATATACAGCGTTTTGCTCAGTCCAAATGAGGCATGACCGCCCATTACCAAGGCAGTCGGTGAGCCAGGCGACAGATAGTTGGGCGTCAGATGAACAAAATATTACATACTATCTAGTCATGTTGGAGATTTAGATTTCATAATGAGAAACAATATTCTTGTGCAATCGTAAAGCAGCCGCAGCTGGCTAGCCTGAAATTCAAGTCGTGACGCATGACGACACCTTACCGGCAGTTGTTTGAGAGAGGGTCAAGAAGATGATGTCTTTGGTGGTGACACCTCGAGCATGTATGGACTTGTTTGTGCCTGGTGGGGGGGGGGGGGGGGGAGG